>JARHVA010006827.1:0-2500 GCA_037957365.1 Torreya grandis
CTCCCAAATCTATGTAGTGTTGCATTATTATAACACTTTGGGCTCAATATCAGTCACATATTCAATCCCATAATGGTTCATTCCTTAGAAATATTATCATACTAATCACTTGTGATCCAAAGGTTGTTGATAATTTTGTATGGGTGACACCTTCTACCACCCATTTTATACTTATATTAGGATTGAAATGGCTATACTTGATGCAAGCCACAAAGGATAAAAAAATCAATAAATTTAATTATTACATGAATAAAATATAAACAATATTCAACATAATGGAAATGCACAAAATATGGCCAATTAGAGATTATGGAAGAAAATGCAATACATTTACACAATCTCAAGGAAAATCTAGGAGATATAAACTTTGATATTGAAGAGGATGACATGATCACCTATTTATGAGAAATAATTTAAAATATTCCAAATATAAAAAAATCAAATAATTAAAAAATTTAAAAACATTTAAAATATTAAAAAATAAATAAATTAGAGATCTAAGCATACTATGATTACTAGATTATACTATTTATAGTGTTTATTTATCACATGTTTGGTAGATGGAATATTATCTTCATGTACACATGTATTTAATGGTATATGAGTGAAATGGACATACATTTTACACATGGACATATAGATGCTAGGATTTTCCTCTACCAAGTGGCCTTGCTGATTTTGGGGAAATCTTATTCTAGAGGTTTCACTATCATAGGTTATATTTTTATATAATATTCTATCATGTTGAGCTATATATATTTATTAAAAATGTATTTCTATTTACTCATATCTTACATAGTTCTACATGGATATGATAGTTTACTAGTGTGTGACATTGATACATATAGACGGTGTAGACTAGTCTATACTTGTCTTGTGCTTCATTGATGTTGATACTCTTTTACATGATATGCTAGTTTGTCATTTTTTATTGAGTGTGGTATTTTACCTTGTTTTATGAAATATATTTGTGTCCACTTGCATGTGGCCTTTGGAATTTTTTTGATGCAATATATTTATGTCTCTTGTTTTTGACATGTTTATGTTCTTTACATATGTCCCTTGTCCTTTTTTGTTATAACATCTTTATGTTGCCCTTAATATTATGTGTCATACTAAATCTTTAGATTTTTTTAGTTTGTTGTGTTTGTTGAGATTTCTAATATTGAAGGGTCCCATGGTGAATATCATACACCTTTATTGGGTAGTCTTATTCAATTATATTTTCCATGGTGGTTACTCATGCATGTTTCATCAATACATCTATATATAAATGAAACTTATATGCTCTATAATACATGTGTTACATACATTAATTATTTGACATATAAATTAATATGATGACATACTCTCCATGTTCACATGATTATACATGATTCTATATTTATACATGACATGATAAAACTAACTTATTTTGAGATTAGTGACTTATATGTCACATCCCTAATCTCAAAAGGGGAGAATCGCAGTGGACTTATCATAGAGAGATAAGCCTCCATGAACAAAAAATTAGGTTTTGGAATTAGAGTCTAGATTTATAAGATTAAAAATGGTTAAGATATTAGATGTTTTGATTACATGACAAATATTGGTACATCAATATAAATTATGGGGGTATATTCCATGCATATGCACTTAGTTTATAGAGATTTGAGTACAAAAGATTTTAAATTAACATTTTATATCACACTCTATGAACCATCATCAAGATAAATTTTTTTCATACTAATAAATAAAAACACCAAATCAATTGGTATTTTGTTTTTGTTGATGAACTAGTTTAGCTATTTTCATGGAGGTGTTTGACTACTTGGAATTTTTTTGCCCCTACTAGTTTTCCTAACCATTGAGACATTGTTTGGTTTTATGCTTGATTTTTCATGTTTGGGGACTGCTAATGTTTCTTATTAGGGTAGATGAAAGATATTTTCCTATTTATCATGATGATTCAATTTTTAATTTTTAATTCTTTTTTATCACTCTTTTTTATTATGAGATATTTACCCGTTACATGCTCTGGTCGTTAGGATTTTTTCTTGGGTTCCTTGTTATTCCTTAGTATTTTAGTTATGTTTGTTCCACTTTTGAGTTTTTGGGTCTGATTTAGTTTCTATATTGAAGCACTTCTAGTTTTTTGGAAGGAGACCTAGACCTCCTATTATTTCTAGGGCTAGATTCCACACCAATGTTGAAATATAGGTTTAATTCAACTAGAATAATACCAACTAAATTATTAGCATTTTAAAGTTAAGAGTTATTTATCCACTAAAGACATTCAAAAATTCATTGTGAATACCCACTGATTAAACCATAAGACAAGATTATCTCCATATGATCTACACTAGATTTGGTGATATCATTTATCTTCACATTATTTCACTTCATATATCCATTCCTTGGTCAAATTCTAATGATTATATGCCCGTTTATACATTGTTGATGGCAAATTTTTAGTCAATAAATATATCATGAAAATTCATACTAATTAGAATCAATTCCT
>JARHVA010006827.1:7500-10000 GCA_037957365.1 Torreya grandis
ATTAAAAGTGACATGTAAGTTCTTCAATAATAATTTCTAATTCCAAACAACAAATATAACTATCTTTTAAAGAATTAAAAAAGATTATAATAAAGATGTTGGTCCACCTTCTCATTTCCAATGCCTATACTTGGACATAAAATATTATATTTAAAGGATAAGTCCTAATGGTTGTTGATTAATCCAACTGTCACAATTGACATCATTAAGGGTATCTCTACATTAGTAACTAAATGCTGACAAAGATTAGTTTTTTTCATAACTATAAAAATACATGTTTTCATAGTTGACGATACTATAAAATAAAAATATGATAGATTAATAAAAACTTATCTATGTAATATATAAGAGGTGTAACACAAATGAATATTCCTAAAATATTTATAGTTTAACAACCCTAATTCTAGTCTTAAAAAGAAAAAAATGACAATAGATAGCATCTTGAAGGTAGATAGTTAAATTAACTACTTTTACCTTAGCTTATTATTTTTTAGAACTATCAATAGGTATTACATCCACATACTAGCATATTTTCATGAATTTGTGACAGTTTTTTTGTCACTTATTTTTCTATGACTATTGATGCAAAATTTGCATCATAAATGGTCCTTGATGCAACATGCATCAGGCATAAAATTTAGTCATGCACCATATGTTAGGTGTCAATTTTATTTGAAAAAGTGCCAACTCCATCTTGAAAAAAAATTGTTGATGCAATTTTTTGTTAGTTTGTGTGTAAATAATGCAATTGTGTATTAATTTTTACTTTAGGTGCTATAAATTCATGAATTTTGAATTTATACATGGATATTAACTTAAGAAATGATGCTAATCATGATTAAATGACATTAAATATTGCATTAATCTCTTTAATTTAACATGAAAAAAATGAATTAGATTGGAAAAAAAACTCTTTATGTTTTTTTAACAAAAAACAAAAATTTAAATGAAGTGCAAAATATCAAATGAGGTTTCTTTTATATTAATTTTTATAAGGGGATAAGGTGCATGATTTTATAAATTATATATATCTTTTTAATTACAACTTTTAATAATCCCATTAAAATTATATATTTAATATGTTATAATGATCAAAGTAAGATAAGATTCAGTAGATGGGTACTAAATGTTTAGTGTTTTTTGTTGTAGAATTCATCTAGGTTAAAAAAATATAATAGTGGTTTTTAAATATTAGATAAATATATAATTTTTGGCTAAGCATGTCTCATGGTGTGAAGTGAGGTGTGTTCCACCACTACCTAGACCCAAAATAATGATGGTTATAGATATAAGATTCTAACTAAATTTAGAATATCAAAAGTGCCTTAGGGTTTAGGATAAAATCAACCATATGAAGTCATCACCATTTGTTTATGTAGTGCATTGGTAAGTGGTTACCCTTAATAAAAAAATTATCTTCATTCCCTGAAGATGAAATAGTGTAGTTATGTGTAAATTAAACCCTTCATAGCTAGAGATTCAAAATACTATGTCAGCTCACTATTTACACATGGGATAAGTATATGAAAGAGACCACATATGAAACACACCCTAGTCTAATTATTCCTAATTAATCTTGGGTATGTCTAATATTAAGATGGTAGATTTTAGTGACATCAACATTATTTGTAACTCAGTCAAGACACCAACACATAAATCACATTAAAATTAATATGCATTATATCTAAAAAATCATACAAGACAAGGTTGTTAATCTTAATTAATTTAGGTACATGCACTATGAATAAATTTTCACTAAGGGATGGGCATAGGTGCTATGAATAAGTGCATCGATAAGGATATGATGAAGGACATGTCATAATGTGGAATGGGATGAAGATATCATCCATACTTTGTGATCTTCAATATGAGAAATATTTCCTCATCACTAATATTATTGACTCAATGCACATGTTGAAATACAAATTGGAGACAAGGATGGACCTCAAAGTGTCAAACATAAAGATGAAGTATTGGTTGAATAAAGGAAAAATTATTGCATGGGTTATGAAAAATTAAGGTGGGTAATTTATTCAGCCAATAAAGAGAAAGTAAGAAGTGTGATGAGGAAGATAAGGATGCCAAAAAATTATTGGTCTTTTATTTGAAAGGTGCTCACAATTGATGGAAAAATAAGAAGCCTTAAAATTATGATTTTCACAATATGCTAAAGTTATGGATGTTGGTGTTCAATATTTATGGTAGGTTATGAAACTTATTTGAATAAATAAGTAAATAATGACATGATATTTTATATTTCAAAACATAATTCCCCATTTACTTTATTATCACATCAAATAATTTCCTAAGTATGTCTATCAAATATCATGCTTTGCAATGCATTTTTATCTAAATCATTAAGATTTTTAAGTTTATTTAATATTTTGTTTTTCAATAGGTGGGTCTCATTGAAGGAGATACATGAAGAAAATATTTTAATATATAAAAATAAAAGCACTGAAACCTTTTTAATTTTTGAAAGGGAGCTCCCCACGATCTA
>JARHVA010006827.1:15000-22500 GCA_037957365.1 Torreya grandis
TGGAAATAGATTGTGAGAATTGGCACATATGTGATAATACTTGAAAAGAGTCTTCTTCTATTATAGTATATATATATATATATATATATATATATATATATATATATATAAATTATCTTTTAGTTTAATCAAGTGGTGTAGATACACTGGGATAGGTGTAGACTAGAGAACCATTTCCACAATAATCATAGGCCATGAGAATGGGTTGATTTTTAACACTATATAAACTATTGTTTAATCCACTTATATTAGAGAGGTATATGGAAACATTGAAGGGTTTTTTTTTAAGACATTAACTCATCTAGGGATTTTAATGTTTGACGGATATATAATTCACCAAACCTTATTTTTTGTCATTTAATACCTATCAAAACATAAAATGTCCACTAGTGCTCCATGTATATGGAAAGAGGATCATGTTTCTGAGAAGATAGGAAACATATTATTGGGAAAGGGTGTAATCAAGAGATTTGGTATGTATGTAAATTTATCATTTAAGTTATTCTTTACTAGATGCATAAAAATAATATATGAGTTTTTTCTCCATAAAAATAAATTTATGTGTCTTTTGTAATAGTTGATGATCAAATAATAATCAACCTATTTATTCTATGTAATATAGAATCAATGACAATTAGGATTGAAGCATATGAAGTGAAAAAAAAAACATACAATAGAGGAAATAGATAAATTTAGGAGAATCTATGGGTTAAAAATAGTTATACATGAGTCTTTTTAAAAGCAACATTGGCCCCAAGGGTGCATAATTTATTGGCTATATAACTATCTTCAATATGTAAAGGAGAATCATGACTTGACCAATGTGGATGGAAAATATTTGGACATTACAGAAGGATGTGAATAATTTGTAAGTATTCTTTGTGATAGAGTTACAACTTTTTAACAAAATATTTATTAAATATATCATCTTGTTTTCTTTTCTCTTTATTATTAGGTAAAGATATATGATAATTTGTAGATTTATGGATAATACCTATGTGTAGAAAGTGTGGACAATAAGAGAAATGAATGTAATTATGAAGTTACTATTGGGTTTGAGTAGGCTAATCATGAGAGATGAAAAGATAAAACATAAATTAAGGGGAAATTAGATTATGTTAGGTTGATCCAATAGATACTAAAATATGGTATTAAGTACTTTCCATGACAAGATTGCCATATATTTAAGACACATGACTTGCACACACAATTATGGTCGTAACCTACAATTATCTCGTGCCTACATGCCACCTTATGAGTTTGAACCTTTATATTTATTGTCAAACACATAAAAGATGCTTTTAGTCTATGCCAAACTAACTTATTATCTCATATAAACATACTTAGACCTTCAAGTCATTATTCTATGCCAAGGTCACTACCATAAAACTAGGTTAATATAATTAGTGGATACTAATATGAAGTTGACTATAGTGACCTTTTCTAAGAAACAACTATTTTTTGAAATATAAGATAGTATTAGGGGTCGATCCATCTTTCTAGTGTGTTAGTATCAAGAGAAATTACCTAATTGGACTCATATATATACAAATCAAGACCTCACTTGATAATAGACTTGGCACTTATCCGGTACACATTTATACACTATTACACATTGTGTAAAACTAAAAAATTATTTACAAATTGTGAATCAATCAATATAATCAAACCATAGATAAGTTTTAAGTATACCAAAGCCAACTCAAAGCAAGAATTTTCAAGTATCAAATCCAAATCATAAGTTGTATTCATATAATGAAATAGATAATTTTGACACATTAAAAAATAATATTCAAAGATAAAAGAATGAAGGAACCATCAAGGTGACATGGGATTAAAAAGAACACTCATTAATTTATAATCACTAATTTTAAATATTTAAAAATATAAAAAAATAAATAATTTAAAAAAAATTTAAAATGAAATAAAATAAAGTCTTAAGCATGACATGATTACTAGATTATACTATTTATAGATGTTAATTATCATATAATTGGTAGATTGAATATTATTTTCATATACACATGCATTTAATGTTTAATGAGTGTGATGAAGGACCTAAATGTTACACATGAACATATAGATGTTGGGATTTCCTCTACCTAGTGGCCATGTCAATACTGAGGAAATTTTATTCCACAAGTTTCACTACTATAGGTTATATTTTTATATAATATTCTACCATGTTGAGTTACATATATTTATTAAAAATGTCTTTCTAGTTAATCAAATCTTACATAGTGCTACATGGATATGTTATTTTAATAGGACATGACATTGATATATATATGGATGGTGTAGATTAGTCTTTACTTGTTTTGTGGTTCATTGATGTTCTTAATCTTTTACATGATACACTAGTTTGCGATTTTATATTTTGTGTTGCCTTTGGCCTTGTTTAATGCAATATATTTATATCCAATTGTATGTGGTCTTTTTCCTTGTTATAATTCAACATATTTATGTCACTTATTTGTGACATATTTATGATACTTGCATGTGACACATGGATTTTTTTGTTGTAACATATTTATGTCTATTGTATGCATCCCTTGGCCTTATGTGTGACATTAAATCTTCATATTGTTGAGGTTGTTGTGTTTTTTTAGTTTTCTAATATTGAATGGTGCTATGATCCATGTCACGCACTTTTATTGGGTAGTCTTATTCACCTATATTTTGAGTGATAGATATTCCTACATCCTTGATAAATATATTTATCTAGACATTACACTTGTATACTATACAGTACATATGTTACTTACATGTCTTATTTAACGTATACATTCTTATGATGACATAATCTCCACATATTCACATTATTTTACATGATTAAATATTTATACATGACATGATATAATTAACTTATTTTGAGATGAGTAACATACAAAACACATTCTTCATCTTAACAAAAGAGAATTATAATGGGATTTTTATAGAGACACAAGCCTCCATCAATAGAAAATTTGATTTTAGAATATGAGTACTTAGTTTAGAGATTTGTAATAGTTTAGATATCAAATGGTTAACTTACATGACAAATATTGGCACATCAGTACAAACTATGGGGGTATATGCCATACATATGAAATTAATTTATAGAGATTTGAGTAAAAATTCATATGCACTTGAAAGGACATGTATGTGAATATTTTAAAAATTTATATGAATAATAATTTTAGGCTTTCACATATAAAAAAATAGAGATACAAGTTCTCAGATTAAAAATATAGATGCACAACATTCTATATCAGTTGGTAAATATTTAGGGGGAATGATACTTGTTTGTGCATATATACATACTTTCATATTCACTAAGCATGATACTATTTAACTATCATACATATTATGAAAATTTAGTTTTGGCATAATGATAAAGAGGCATGATACTTATTTAGGCATATTTATATATTTTTCGTGAACACTATTATATATATTTTTTAATTTATCACCAACTTCTCGGGCCACATCGAATAGTGAACAACCTTAAATCTATAAATTCCTACGTAGTAGTTGATTAGTGTTTTTATGGGTAATGCATATTGAGGTTGATTGGTTATAAATGGCCATGGTATTAATTATATTAAACCCATCATGTGGTTTGCATTCTTTATTGTATCCAAGTAGTTATTTGGTAAATACATTGCATGCTTCTTCTCAAATATATAAGGGTTGGGGAATGTTGTATTGCCAACCTAAGGGCTTGCATAGTCACACAAAACTAGGGTTTTATCACCCTCAAATTCTATATGGCTCAACAAGATGAACCAATATCCAAGTGCATAAGAGGAAAGCACCTTTTGCCAATTCTTCAACAAAGAATCATCATTTCCAACAAGTTATAATTGAAACATTGGTTTCACCAATATATAGGTGTACTCTTTCCTTGATATTTAATTTTCAAATTTCAATTTCTAATTTAAAATTTAAATTTATGGATATTGGTCCTACCATATGTTTTTTCAATTTTTTTTTAAGTGACCTACAAAATTGGAGCTTTCTACAAAAGATAAAGTGAGTCATACAAACTTAGGTACACATTTTATTTTTTATTCTAGTAATTACATTATTTAAATAAAAAGGGGAATTTGCGGATACTAGGATATGGTATTAATTATTACAAGCAAACCTAGGGTTTTAAGATGAAAGTGGTTTATTTATGGAGTTATGTGTACCATCAGGGTTCAAATTACATATAAAAATATTTTAGAGATAGGAAATGGTGAAAATACATTCATATACCTTTTTTTCCATAGATCAATATCATAAAGGACAGGCCAATATTGACAATGGATATAAATTCATATTTAATAGAATCAACCCTGTGTACCCAAAAACATAAGTTTAGATTTAAATAAATCATATGCTTATTTTAGTATTTTTTTAACTATCAGATATCAGTCACAATAAGATAATGAATTAGAAAAGCTTATTACTTATCCCTTTATTGAGATTACTATATTTAACATATGACACTAATCAAATCATTAAAATTTATTTCAAGCTATTATATTTAGGCTCATTATTAAATTCCAAATTTAATAATTTGAATGCATATACTAGTTTCTATTCTATTAGGGTTTCCAGATATAAATTAGGGTATAATTTTATTGAGAAATACTTGATTTAAATTATAGGAGCCTCAAAATTATATTTTTCAAATGTAGTTAGTATGAGGCTTTTGATGACAGTATTTGTGTGAATAAATGTAAAGATATTGGTTTATAAATCAAAGACCATACTCAAAATTTAATATAAAATAATGATCCCTAAATTTTTCCTCAACATCATTTACAAGTTCAATTTTTAATTTTTTACTTTATTAAAAAAATGTTGTTAAATTTTTTTATTTAAGTACATATACATATATTGAATTCACAAATTATTTCCTCATAATGAAAGTATGAATGACACATATAGAAGTGGATAATATATTATCATCCTAGCGCACTTTCCTATGACATAATATTTATGCCTATAGATGATGACATTTTTGGTATCTTCACAAATACCTTACTAAAGGCTTGCATTTTTCACCTCAAGAAAATTTTGGGAGTGGAGGAAGATGTAGATACTAAAATATAGTTTTTGGTACTTGACAATGATAGTGACAAGCTTGACATAAATTTACCATGCATGATTTGAGCACACAAATAATGTTATAATCTACCATTTTATCACACTTACATGATATTTCATGAGTTGACCCTTCTATTTTGATTTACACACCTACATGAACCTTGTTGTCTATTTTAAACCTACTAATTATCTTTCATAGACATCTGTAGACCCTCATTTTAATCAAACTATACATTGGTTAGTTTTATTAGTCTAGGTTAGTATCACTAGTCAATACTGACCTGATCTATTCATAACAAACCCTATCCTAGCAATAACTAATTTTGAAAACTAAACCCTTCCTTAAGGTCGGTCATCTACCTAGGATATTTGTGGTATGATAAATCACCTAATTGGACTCATGTATAAATAAATCAAGGTCTTGTTTAAAATTAATTGGGCACTTATCTAGCATACATCTAAATACACTATTGCATGTTGAGTAAATCCAACTTTTCTTTCCAAATTATGAATATATTACTAGGAGTAATAACAAGACCAATTCGAGCTCACTAAAAATAAGTTAATTGAAGATTTTTAAAGTATCAAATCCTAATCATTAGCTATATAGATATAGCAAAGGAGCAAAATTGCACAATCATACTAAGTGGGAGAACTATGTGTGGCTTGATTTCCATTCTTAGAGTATTTGATAATGGTCAATGGTTAATCATCAAATAGGAGTGATCAGGTTAACTTAGTGTATTACACATTCCTAATTTTTGTATGTTTCTAGTAGACTAATTTTTGGGACAACATACATTATCATGATCTAGGATCACACATACAAATCATACAGAGACATGAAAAGGTGACTATATAGTCACAATCCCTCATTTTACATAGGTAAGTACTACCAACACATGTCAGTATCAATTGTGGATACTGACCTAAAAAAAAAACAAAAACTAATCATATAGATACAAAGAGATAATTCTTTAACTAAATAAATCACAAACCTACTTTTAGCTGATATCCATTTCTAGAATATTGTTATAATCAGATAGTCACCCAAAATACTAAGTAATCATCTCCTCATTGTATTTACTATATTTTGCACATGCCACTTGTCAAAATTTTACCAAATTTTAGGGAGGATATGGGAAATAAATAAAATAATATCATATATACATGTATGAATGAAATTTTATTATACATATAATATTAAACATTATAAAGAGTTGTATTGAAATTATAAACATATTATTAAAAATAATGAATATTGAGTTCAATGAAAATCACGTTTGTGAATTAAGTATATGAATTACTTTATTATTATATTTTAATTAAAATAAATAGAATATTTCATGCCATAAATTAATTAATGGAATAAATAATAAAATATTAGAATCATATTTGAGCCATGAAACAATGTAAGCTGCAAGTATCGAGAAACTAGTTTAATACAAATATCCTGTTGGATGTTGATTGCCCACCCTTTATTTAAATATTTTGAATGTATTTTTTAAAATATTTTGGAGGATGATGGGGATTTCCATGTGGCATTTGGATTCTGGGGACATCTTGAGCACAAGGGGAGATGCCATAAATATTCTAGGTATGCCTAGACGTACTTAAAAAATATAAACACCTCTAGGAAATGCATGTAAAAATTAATGGAGGATAGGGATGTTTTGAGGGGACATTTTTTCCTCATCTTCAACTCCCCAAAATTCATGGGACATCCGCAAGGCTTATTCTAGAGGTATAGTGAGGGAACACTAACTAAACGTGACATGTAAGTTATTGAACAATAGTTTCTAATTATAGACATCCAATATAACTATTTTATAATACATAAAAAAATGTTATGATAAGGATGTTGGTCCATTTTATCACATGGATATATATTTTTCAGCTTGTGTTTTGGTCACCATCATGGTTACTAGCTAAAAATGTTTCTTCATATGATAGTTCAAAACATAAAATATTGAAGACATTTTTGCTCAATAATTTTCAAGATAAAGATATGTCTTCTCATGTTTATCAATGTATACTCCTTTTGTTAGTTTATTCTCTTTTAATTTTAGACCTTGCTAATTTTGACATTTATTTAATTTCTATTAGGAAACCACACACTATACAACTATCTAAAAATAAAAGAATGCAATTACAGAGATAATTAAATAAATAAATCCTCAACATACATGAGACAAAACACATAATTTAATTGGAAAAAGCTTAGAAAGCTAAAGAAACATCCGCAGTGTGATATATCAAGCTTTATTGATTCCAAGATGAACAAATTACATGTGAATTTGATGTGTAGATTACATATCCATTCCACAAATATAAATACACCTAATTGGCAAAGCACTATTAGGATTCCTCATCCTAAAAAAGAGTGGAAAAATGCCATTATAACTTTTCTTTTAAAAATAG
>JARHVA010006827.1:25000-55000 GCA_037957365.1 Torreya grandis
TAATTGTTTTGCTTGTGTCATTCAACCTATCCTATAGAGAACCAAAAAGGATAAAATTTTTTCATGATCAAATTGAAAAAAGTTTAGGAAACTTTTGTTTCTCTTCATACCCTACTTTTCATTATCACTAACTCAATGTATTCCCAGTCCATGGTTGATGTTGTGGTTGACCATAGATAGGAATATGATTAACAAGAAATTTTTATAATTCATAACATGAAGGTGCCATACAATGAAATGTTAGAAGAAAAACTGAAGAAGTTTCTGAAGTGCTATAGAAAAAAAACGAAGAAAGGTAACTGATCGTGTTCAAACAAACAATGTTTGTTCCACCTTAAAAGTCTGTAAGTTCTCAAGATCAGTCTTGGTGAGCAGTGGCAATTATTAAAATGCACCATTAACAAGCAGGACACTGACATGCGTATGGATGCTGTCTAGTTCTGAAGTGAATGACTGAGATGAGCTGCTTTTGTATCTCCCTCAAAGCCTCCAAAACCTCCAAAGCTATTGGATGCAGAGATTTTGGAAGTCTTTGAGGGAGAGTTAACAGCAGCTCCCTCATCTTGTGCTCCTTAAATAAGCTGAAATGTTGAATGAGACGGACTGTGTGTTGTGTAAGATTGTAAAATTTTGGCATTTTACTAATGACATTCAAAAAGTCATTACGAATGTCCTCTGATTAAAGCAAAAGACAAACTTATCTACATAGAATCTGCAATCTATTGATTGATTCCATTTGTTTTTACATGTCATTTCAATTCTTCCCTTTGTTAAAACAAATTCCAAAGACGAAATCTACCACGAAATAAATAAGTAAATAGAACTCTTTATACTGTTTTGGTGGCGAATTTGCAAGGGAGGAAATCTACCATGAAATGTGACATGATGTTTCAATTCCATTTGACTTTGATACTGCTTTTAGATATGGAAAGTCGTAAGCTAAACAAATTTCAACTTCTAATATTCCCACAGAAATTTGAAGGTTCCTTGTATATATCTTGGGCATATAATTAATTGACGATTTGACTTTGAAAACATTGAAAGGCTAAAGTCACTGTCAAATTAGCCAAACGGATTCATTAAATCTAAAATCTGTAGAAATGTGATCTCACTGAAATAAAATAAGAGAAAAACACTTTCAAAACTGAATATGATATATTTGCTTATCTTGTTAAATTTTGTTGCCTGCCATTGGATGGGTAAGATATTTGATATGCCTTTTTAAAATTAGATCATTAATTTAAAAATACAACTCACTTCAACCTTATACTGGACCTACTTTTCTCCAAAATAGGACACCCGTTGACGGCAATAATTTATGAAAACCATGCCTAACTTTGCTCCAAAATAGTAGACCGGTTGAAGGCAACAATTAATTAAAACACGACATTTTTATATTTCAAGCATCATTTTATAAATAATGGTGTGGAGCATTCTTAAACTATGACACGACTTGATTGTTTAGAATCAAGTTAAACTTTTGAAAGGTATTATTTGTATACATCACATGATAATTGTGTTTGACTTCGAAAACTTCTGTGTATTCCTTTCATAGGATTTTGTATACATCAGAATATTTTGTTGACTTGTGAGACAGACATGCCTTCATTTTATTTTATGGATCACTGTCCTTAAAAGATTTCGTTTTCAATATATTCGGTGCATTTTTTATATGTGTAAAAGGATTAAAGATGCCTCGTTATCTATTATTGGTTTGATGGATTTTCATGTCTGCCAACCAGAGAGAAGAGAACTGTATCCCATTTACATTGTCAGGCATATCTAGATGTATCTGCTTTCTATTTTTTGGTCCTATATATACTATCCCTCCTCAGTCCAATAAGAAGTGTAGTTATATGTATTGTATTCATCTTTCAGGAAACTGTACTAGAAGTTGTTGTTCTTACCTCTCCCTCAATGGCATCAAAACAACATGTGAGAAAATTTGCAATGAAAAGTTTTACATAAAAAGGATTGGATACCATTGAGGAGGGGTCAAAATCAGCTATCCTCCATTATTATTACCATGGAAACAACATTGGCATTGGATCGTTTATGAGCGCAATGGTTATGCTAGTTTTTATTTAATATCATAATTTCTTGAAAGTTTATACAATTGTAATCGACACACACACTACCATATATGAGATAAACCTTCACGATCTTTATATAGATAGCTAAGAATGGCCCTTGTTTATTCATTATCTTTTAAAATTGTGTGATTTTAGTTTTTGTATTTGTCAATTATTGGTTTAAATTAGAAATTATTAGTATTTGTTGTGGCTTATCATGTCTCCTATTTTTTTTTCTTTCTTTTTTTCCATTAAAAAAATTAAGGTAGTATCTTTGGAAAGCATAGAATGAGAGCGTAGATTCCATGCATGTTTGTTTAAATTTGATCTGTCTTTAAATACACAATCATTTTAATCCATTTAGGGATATAATAGTTGTCATTCATAATTGGAAGTATTTTAGAGGAAATCGTACATTCATTAGAGCATTCATTGATGTGCACATGCTTACATTTAAACACATACAACCACTAGACACCGGTTTGCATGGTTTGCTTTTTTGTCTAGTCATTAAGGCTTTCTGTTTTAAATTATTAATACTTAGGGCTTAAAAAATACCAAAATAGTTCACCTATTCTATCAGTTAACATATTCCTCAAAGCATATATAATTTCTTTAGTTTTTTAGGCATTATTTCCCAAATAGGGAAAGAAGAAGAATTATGTCTTTCAAGTGATTGGATAAAAATATTTAGAAAGCGAGTTAGATATTTAGAGGTCAAAACTAGAAAAATAAAGTAGTCAAATTAGAAAAATATCAAACACTCACATAAAAAAAATAATAAACAATTAAAGATAATAGAATGATATTAAAACCTCGAATAGAAGAAACAAAGAACATCTACAAATCTATACTCACCCAAAAATTTTGTTAGAGTTCATTGGAGTACTAATCTATTTCCAAAAATATTTGTGTCATCATCATTTAGGAATTATTTAAGGATTTTGGGATGGGACAAAATATGAGTCTCAATAATATTTGGATGATGTTGCTTGCACCTGCCCTTGGTAGAGAGATAGGTTTTAAGATGTAGAAGGTAGAAGATTCAATGTTTAATAATTAACAATGCAAGAGCATATATACAATACAAAATTAGTTAGGACATAACTGTCCTCAATTGTAATTGTCTACCCAACTACCTAACCACAAATTAACTAAGTGGTGTTTACTTTAAAATAATGCAATACTAATAATTATTCTATCATTAACCATTTTATTACATTTTTTTTTCAAATGTACCCCTGAAACAAATCAAATTTTACTATGCCAAGTGATTTGGTGAGTATATTTGTTATTTGTAAATCTATTGGGTAGTATTGGAGCTGAATTTGGTGGTTCAAGACTTTTTACCAAATGCAATGGCATTGGACCTTAACATGTTTGGTTATTTTATGAAACACTAGATTATTGACAAGCTTTAAAATGCCTTAATTATCATAAAAAAGGATTGGTGGCTACTCATTAGGAATTTCCATGGTAGATAGAATATGACTTAGCCAAATTGATTTGCAAAGAACTCCTAATGAAACATTATATTTTCACTCTATGGATGAGAGAGTAATTACATATTATTTCTTACTAATCCATGAAATTTTTCTAGATCAGAGATGAATGATATATCATGTAGTTGATTTCCTATCATCAATAGATCCTATATAGACTAAGTCTATATAACGCTACCAGAAAAATGTGAGTTATTCTTGTAATCTAGACCATAATCTCCCATACCTTCCACATATATCAAAACTCATTTAATTTTAACCCAATGACACTTCTTTGGCTCTTGCATGAGTCTCAAAAGATAGATGATAATAAAGAATATATATTGTCTAGTATATGTCAAGTAAATGATACTCCCAACAAGTTGTCTGTAGTGAGTTCCATTTACTTGAGGTGATTCCTAAAATTATGATAGTTATAAACCTTTCTTGATCAAAATTGTCAATGATCTAAAATATGTCATCATGTATTTTTTAAGTTGTGTCTTGGTATATTTCATCTGTGAGACAAAAATGTGATTCTTCTTTTTCCATGTCTCTAAGCCAAAATGATAATGAAGTGGCCAAAATTCTATCATGTCAAATATTTTCTTCATGTCATTCTTGACTTCTTTGATGAGATCATTTAATCAACCTGCGATCACAAGATCATCCACATATAAAAAAAGAATGACAATATTTACGCCTACCTTCTTGATATACAAATTTGAATATGAGGAGCTAAAAGTGAATCCATGTTACATTACAATATCATTTATCTTAATTTACCATGCCCTCAATGCCTGCTTAAGTCCATAAAGTGACTTAATTAGATGGCATGCCTTTTGTGGATGTTGTTCATCAATAAATACTTCTAGCTAGATCATGTACACTTCTTCCTTGAGATCATATTCAAGAAAGCACTTTTGACGTCCATCTATTGAACTTTCCATTATTGTTATGATTCCAATGTTCAAACAACTTAGATAGTTTTGATATTCATAGTGGGTGCAAATGTCTCCACATAATCAATTCCTTTTTACCAAGCATACCCCTTTGTAACAAGTCATTCTTTGTATTTGTCGATAAATTCATCTACCTTGTATTTATTTTTGAAAATCCACTTAAACCAATGTATTTAATTCCTATAGGTATATCAAAAAATTTCCATGTGTAATTTTTATTAGGAAATCATATTTAGAATCCATGGCCTTCGTCTATAGGTTGACATAATGCCTCTCAAACTATCTCTTGTTCGATGTTGTCAAAAATTGAACTCATCAGTGAAATATTAACCTCATTTCTCACCTATCTTCTTATTCAAAATATTAATAAAGTATCCGAAATGGACTCTAGGTGTGAGTCCCTAATGGTGATTTCTACCCATTTTTCACATTGATGTTTCTACTAATTTGATGAATAATTGATGACCTCTCAAAAATGTTCTTTAGCAAAATAAAATTCAATAGGCATGGACAACCTCAAAACTTGAATATGAAATCGTAAATCACATTTTATATATTATTCACAACACCACTCCTTACAAACTTAATTTAAATTAAATGCATATAATCCACTATGAGCTTAACAAAGGATCTCAAATTCATATATAGAAAACCCAACCAAATAAAAAGAATGTGAAAAAACTACCCATCCAAGAATTACACCCTCCTCCACTTGGAGGAAATAAAGAAAAAAGATAAAAGTTTTCTCCAATAGGAGGGAATAAAGATAAATCCTCAAAACATTCTCCACTAAATAAAAGTTAAAATAAAAAAGACAAGAAACATTCTCTAAGGTAAAATGCAACATCCTTCTCATGATGGGAATAGTATATCATGATGAAGATTTTCTATAGGTGCTCCACTTTAGATATGGCCCCTCAAACATGTGCAAGTCTAATGAAGTCTCTCTTATAATGGGTGGTCAATATAAATAGTAAAATTTATTCCCCACTTGAAAGTGCATCCAAAATGTTAGTGGATTGTTCTTTTCATAAAGATCAAGCCCATTATCATGGTCCCCACATCCAAAAATTCAGTGGATTATTCTTTTCATAAAGATGACTCTAGTAGTATCATTGATTTTATTACATGCAATGAAATGAACTATCTTTAAAAACTTGTCTACAAAAATAAAAATTGAGTCATTACCTCTTAGTGTGTTCAATAATACATACACAAAATATGCACTCAAATCTATCCAAGGTTATCTTAGAACTAGAAATTAAATGTACAACCCTATATTTTGTGCATGCTATTTATCCACCTAAAAACACCTACATATTGAAACGTATCTTGCCACATCCCTTTTCATCTTTGTCAAAAAATACTTCTTCTCCACCAAAGCTATTATCTTAGCTTTACCAAAATGTCTAGCCAAACCAGTACTATGTAGTTCACTTATAATGTTATCTCTTAAAGACCCAAATGGAATACATAGTTATCTTCCCTTAAAGAGATAACCATCCTAAATAAGTTACTCATCCTAAATATTACCTACATCACTTTTTAATGGATTCATGAATTATTCAATTATATTACCAAAATATGGATATATCATATAGTTCTTTAATAAACTAAAATCCAACTACTTCACTCACCATAAAAGTTATCAACCCCCTCTCATGCTCAAAGAATCAAATACCTAATTTTGATTTCCTAATTTATGCTTCAACACAAGAATATATCTATATAAGAAAGAGACCCACTTTTCATGCCTACTATTTAACTTATTTTGAGTATTCATATAGTTAAAATCCCCATGATCAATATACATGATAAACGCCTTGGGCACAAGGTAATGCCTCTAATGTCACAATGCTTGTACAATGGCATATAACTCAACATCATATGTGGAATATTTGTTTCTTACCTCATTCAACTTTTCACTAAAATGTGTTATTATCCTTCTTTTTTGACTCAACATAGTACCAATTCCAACATGTTAAGCATCACAACCCAATTCAAACACTTTGTCTAAATATGGTAAAGCTTGAATAGGCTTTTGTGTAATATTTTTCTTCAAAAATGCAAAACTTTTTTTTGCTTCCTTTATCCATAGAAATTATTTTCCTTTCATACAATCTATTATTGGTGTAACAATACTACTAAATGTTTTTATGTAATTTTTGTAAAAAGTTGTCAAACAATGGAAAAATATTACCTTTGGGATGATCTTTGGAATAATCCACTCAACAATTTCCTTCACCTTTTCCTCATTCATTTTGACATAATCTAATGAAAATACAAACCCCAAAGATACCAAACTATTTTCCATAAACCTGCACTTCTTCAAATTTGCATAGAGTTTATCCTTTCCTAATAATTCTATTACTATTCCAAAATGCCTTAAGTGATCTTATTAATTAGTAAAATATCATCAAAATAAACCACCATAAATGTAACAATGTAATCTCATAGTACTATGTTAATTGTCCTCATGAATTTACTAGGTGCATTAGAAGACCTAAATGGCATCACCATCCAATCATACATGCCATCTCTAGTCTTAATGTTTTATTCCATTCATCTCCTTCACAAATATGGATGTGATAGTAGCCACTCAGATAAATATTGGTAAAATTCTTTTCTCATCGAATAACATCCATCATATCATTAAAATGGGGTATGTAAAATATACACATGATGGTAATGTTTTTGATGGCTCTACTACCCAAACACATCCTCAATCCTTCATCTTTCTTTTGATTCAACAATCCTAGTGTTGCACATGGATTCATGTTTTCCCTTAATACACCCTTTCTCACCAACTCAATAATATGTTTGTTCAAAATTTCATGTTTTATTGGGTTTATCCTATATGCAACTTGATTGGGTAGAACTGATATTAGAATCAAAATGATGTGATCTAAATGTCTCTCTTTGGTGGTAAACCATTTGATATCTCATCAAGTACTACATCTTTTTATGGTTTTGATACTTATGTTTCTTCTTCTATAATCTATACCATTTTTTTGTCTTCATTATTTTCTATTAATACATAACAACAACATGTTACCTTCAAGTCATTGACAAATTTATTTGTGGAGAATATGCTCTCTACTTTTTCGTCATTGAGAGGCAATAATACTAGCTTTATATCGTCTTTCAAAAAGATGTAGGTTTTCTTTGCTCCATCATGAGTTATGCTCTTATCATATTTCCATGATCTTCCCAATAATACATGGCATGCATCCATAGGTATAACATCACACCATAACTCATCTTTATAAGTTTTTCCTATAGAAACCCTAATCAAACACCTCTTGTCTATAATAAATTCATTTCCATTTTTAAACCATGAAGTCTTATAGGGATTTGGATGATTTTCACATTGCAATCCTAATTTCACTACCATCTCTTTAGACACCATGTTCTCACAGCGACCTCAATCACTAATTACTTTACATACCTTTCCCCCTAAAGTGCACCTTGTTTGGAAAATGTTTGTATTTAGCCATGCATCACCACCTTGGAATTAGTCCTAACATTTATAAAATAAAATAATTTATTAAAAAATTGTAAGTGATTTATTTAAATCATATAGAATAGAGGTTTATGATAAGTTATTAGGAGATTTTAATGGGATTAGTTTTATATTCTATTTTTTAGGAGATTAATGCCCTATATATGTAATGTGTTACATTCGAATAATATATGTTGTTTTGATCGACCCAAAATTATTTGTGCTTGTGCACATTTCAGAGCCTTTGGCTCTTCCCCAGAATGGGATAAAATCCAACACTAATATCAGAGCTGGCCCATCCTAGACCTTTCTAAATTTTTTTGGCCTTGTTTATCATAAAGTTGAGCAGTGTAGACCATATGCGAAAGCTTTCTCATTTGACAGGCCTTTCATCATGATTGATATTCAAATATCAATGCGGACCATGTGTTATATTTAATATCATTCATTTGATGATAAATCTTCTTGTAAAATACATAATATATATTTTTGTATTTTTGTTATCTGGCTATAGACTTTACATGCTCAATGTGTAATTTGCATTTGGATCAGATTATATTTTGTAAAAGGGTTTGATTATATCAAAAACATCTCGGACTGGATAGCTCTGCAGAAGATCCTCGGCACATCATCTCCTTTTAGCTCTGAATTCCCCACAGCAACTCCCATGTTGACTCTACCTGCTGCGAGATCTACTCCTCATCTACCGACCTTTCTCCTTCACGGCTCGTGACCTGCAACATCTACAGACTCTACCACCGCCTTCCTCTGCCCAACATCATGGATTGGTTCTGATTCTATAACTTAGGCATTTCAACAAGAACATTACATCGATGATCCTCTTCTCCAGATTACCATTCAATTTGTAGTATCCTCTTAGCCTCTAGGATTGACTTCCATATTCTTTCACTCAGCTTGGCTGCTTGGAACCGTCATCCATCTATGACTCGCCGATTCATTCAATCTGGGTGCTCACCCACTCCACGCGTCGATCCTCTAGCTTCTCAAAACACTCCACGATGAAGCTGACCACCGCCTCCAAGATTTTCCAACAGTTGTGAACTCATCACACGGCTTCTACGTTGAACTCAACCAACGGAGAGCTTTCCTCACTTATCCTCTCATGCATTCCATTGCCGTCAATCTCTGCAGGCAGATATTGTTAATAATAGAATTATGTTATTATTAGCTTTTTTTTCTTTCGGTCTAGCGTTGGTTTTTAGAATTATTTTAGATTTGGTTTGTCTTTTGTTTTTACAACGATTTTTAGATATTTTAATTGGTCAATGTCATATTTAATTGTTGTTTGAGGTCGAGTCAATTAATAATAATAAAAAAATCTTTTTATGGTCATTTTTTATTAGACAAGTCTAGGCTATTAGTTAGTTTTATAAAGATTCATTTTGAGTATATAGTTTTATGTGTGCTTTTCTTTTATTATGGTCTTTTTTAATATAAATGTCGTGTCCAAAATCAAAGCATCAAAGTCAATATAATTTTTTGTCAAAAATAAATGGTTGATTATTTTTTAAATTGTTTTATAAGTGTCTTGTGAGTGTCAATGTTTTTTTGGAAAATAAGCTATCAAATAAGTCGTCAATGGCAATTTTTTTACATAAGGTAAATATTAAAGCTCTCTCCATTATAATAGACTCTCCAATTTAATGTAATTTAGATGCATTATTGGACAAACCCGACGTCCATATTTAGGGGGAGACAATTTTAGGTGTATGTTAAAATTAAAGGGGGGATATTGGGAATTAGTCCTAAAATTTATAAAATAAAATAATATATTAGAAAATTGTAAGTGATTTATTTAAATCACTTAGAGTAGGGGGTTATGATAAGTTAATAGGAGATTTTAATGGGATTAGTTTTATCTCCTATTTTTTAGGAGATTAATGTCCTATATATGTAACACATTATATTAAAATAATATATGTTTTTTGATGCACCCCAAATTATTTGTTCTTTTGCACATTTCAGAGCCTTCGGCTCTTCATCAAAATGGGATAAAATCCAACATTTTCTTGGGGAAATCATTTTACTCATCACAATATTTTCTCCAACATTTGTTGCTTCAACTTCAATATCTTGATCTTCAATATCAACTTCAACCAAGTTGACTCTTGGGCAGTCATCTTGCCTCCTTTCTTGTCCATGATAGTGAGCACACTCAATTGATCTATGTAGTTTTTCTCCACATATATAATAAACAAAAGATTTAGGTTGGTTTATAAACACCATCTATCACCTCCATAACCTCATCCTCTTTGAAATTCTCTTACTCTATCCTAATATTAGAATCTTTATCCATTTTCTTTCTCTTATGATTTCAAGGATAACTGATAAGCCTATTCCATGCAACGTTTCCTATGCATGCTCAATTCATTTCGAATGGAAATTTTCAACCCATTTAGATACCTTGCATCCATTTATTTTAGTGTCTCATCATGCTTCACTCATATGGATAGCTTCTAAAATTCATCAATGTACTAGGCTCCTTCTACCTTCAGTTTTGGAATCTTCTGTAGAGGATTTATGCATAATATATAAGAAGAAATTTCTCCCTCATCTTCTTCTACATCTTGTTCCATGTCTTTATATTTTTTTCTTCCTTTTTCTCTCTTTATGTAAGTTATCCCACCAAATAATTGCATGACATTTCAACTTGGTACATGCAAATCTTACATTACTCTCATCTAATATGGTCTTCTATTCAAAGAATTTATCCACATTCTTCAACCAATCTGTCAAATCTTATGGTTTTAAGTTAACCCCATAGTCTAAAACTTCAATTCTGATTCCTTCATTTCTTCTCTCTAAGGTTTTAATCATTCTCTCCTCCATTGATAATGGCTCTTGGTAAAAATTTTCTTCATGAACTATTTTTTATTCAGTTTCATGTTTTGGTTGCCTCCCTATATGATTAGTGATAAATGTAGTTAGTTATACGACTCAATTATATAGTTTTTGCATATTCTTGTCCATTTGATTAGTAATTCCTCCTTTTCCTTGTTTTCTTACCATTCTTGCCATATCTTACACCTATAAAAAACTCTCCACGGGACTTAAACTTTCCCCAATAATAATTGATGATATCTCAAAGGATTACTTAAGAAAAACAAAACTCAATAGGCATGGACAACCTCAAAACTTGAAGATGAAATCCCAAATCACACTTCATACATTCCTCAAAACACCACTTCTTACAAGCTTTCTTCAAATCAAATGCATAAAATCCACTATGAGCTTAACAAATGATCTCAAATACATATATAAAAAACCCAACCTAACCAAAGTCATGTGAAAACAACTACCCATCAAAGAATTAAACCCTCGTCTACTTGGAGCCAATAAGGACAAGAAACAAAAGATTACTCCACTAGGAGGGAATAGATATAAAGCATAAAATAATTATCCACTAAAAAATAGACAAAAACAAAAAATAATAGAAAATATCAAAGGAAAAAATGCCGCATCCTTCTCATGGTTCGAATAGTAGATCAAGATGAAGATTTTCTCCATTTGAGATAGGGTTCATTTAGTGTATGCAACTCTATTGGAGTCCCACATCACATGGGTGGTAAATATGAATAGTAAATTTTGTCCCTCACTTTCATGTGTATCTAAAAAGTAAGTGGATTATCCTTTTCATAAAGATGAATCCCATTATCAATCTCCCAACATTGAATTTATCCCTGCTTCCATCATGTATGTCAAAATAAATATCCCTTTATGCCTTGGAAGGATTATGGTGATCCATGCCTTGGTAGTTTTTTAAAAAAATATTTGATCATGTTAGATATAAATTGTCGGCCTTGATCTGATACTATTTAAATTAGTGGTCTAAAATGTTGCATGATTTGTAATACAATAAATCAACAACTATTTCCTCATGGGAAAATGGTATATTTTGTACTTCAGCCCACTTAGTGACATAATGAGTACATACTAAGATGTACTCCTTTCTCTGAGATGGTGGATAAATGAGACCAATGAAATCTAACCCCTATTTCTAAAGAGGTCCTAAATCCACTTGAGGATGTAGGTGTATCTCATAAGACAATGTGGGTTTCCCCATCCATTTTTAAAGATCACACACACACACACACACACACACACACACACACACACACACACACACACACACACACATTTACATTCTTATGAAGTGAAATCTAGTAGTATCTAGCTCAAAAGATCTTATGAATAGTTATTTTAGATAAATAGTGGCCTTCTCATAGTTCATCATAAAAATATTTTAGGATGTCATAACTTTCATCTTCTCTTAAATACCTATGAAACACCATATAAGGGATATAATTAAATAAAATACTATTAAGATTTTTTATTTATCACCATTTCTAACTGAACATTCTCTTTCTTATGAGTGAAATCATAGGAAAAATTTCCTATGGCTAGATAGTTGGCCATATCATCAAACCATGGTGTTTGTTCTAAAACTATAAACAATTACTCATCTGGGAAATTATCCTCTACTGTCTCAACTTCATCTTAAACATTTAATATTGAAAAAATGTTAGAAATTACACTAACCTTTCCTGTCTTATAAATGTTTATGATATAAAATTCATACAAGACTATTAACCATCTAATGATCCTACCTCCTATTAGTGGTTTGTTCATTACATACCTTATAATTGAATGATTTGTGTAAAAAAAATATTTTATATCCAATGATATAATGCCATAACTTATTCATGTCATAGATAACAACTAGGAGTTACTTTTCAATAGTAGTTTAATTCCTTTCATTATGATTTAAACTCTTTTTAATGTAGTAAATGGTATACATATTACATTCCTCATATTTTTATTAATGGACTACTCCCTTAACATTATTATAGGCATATGTATGTATGTGGAAGGGAGGCTTCCAATTAGGACCTCTCAAGATTGGAGCAGATTTTAAGTTTGTTTTTTTAATTCGAAAGTCTCTTGACATTGGTCAATCCATACAAATTCACAATCCTCAGTGAGTAAGGAAAATACAGGTGCAATTATCTTAATGAAATATTCTATAAAATAATCATCATATCCTACATGCCCTAAAAAACTTTTGATATCAATTTGATTCTTAATTGCATGAAACTATGAAATTAATTCAATCTTCTTGGGGTCAACATGAATTTATTAGGTTGATATGTGATGACCTAGGACTATTCCTTGATCGACCATCATAAATTTTTTATCATGGCCTAGGGATAATATATGTTTTTCACACTTTGTTAATAATTTATCTAGACTACTTAAAAATTTATCAAAAAAAACACCATGCAATGTAAAGTCATCCATGTACACTTCAACACAGTCATTTGTAAGATAAACAAATATGCCTAAGACTATTTTTTGAAAAGTAGATGGTACATTATATTCATGAAATGGTAAAAATACATATGTAAAATTACCCCAAGGACATGTGAAGGTTGTTTTATCCTAGTCCTTTTTAGTTACCCTTATCTAATTATATCCATTGAACCCACCAAAGAAGTAGAATATGTTTTTCCCAACCAAGTTATCTAGGACATGGTTTATGAAGGGAAAATAGAAGTAATATTTCATGGTAGATTTTTTGAGATCCCTATAATATATACATATATACAACTTACCATTTTTTATTTGGTACTATTACAAGTGCTGAGACCCATAGCCTATACGATATGGAATAGATGAATATTAATTAAAATAATTTTTCCATTTGTATTTTGACCATGTCCCTTAGTTCTAGATTGATCCTTCTTTGTTTTTGTATTACTGGTTTGATGTTTTCATGTAAATGTCATGAGTATATATGCTTGGATGAATGTTCCTAAGGAAGGTCTTTTACATAAATTTTTAGAATATCAATACCTTAGTTTCATGTTCACTATTCTAGACAACTATTTATATTTAAATTTTTTATCAATTAAACTATTTGTTATTTTGCCCTTGGATAGATAACACTAAATTTCCTAAATTCAATCATGAGAGAGGTAAAAGGGAAAGAATGAGGCTATAACATGTGGAAAGTAGTTATGTCTTTGAGAAAGGATTCTCCTTCTAAAATCATCCATGTTAGAGGATAATGAAAGGTTACAAGAAAATTTTCTTGAGTAATATGTACCCAACTAATAATAATCTACTAGATAGGTGTGTGATAATAATTTTTATTTTGAGAGTCCTGTAGTTATTTTGGTAAATTTCTAAATATGGTATGCTAATATCTAATTCAAAACTGAGTGTCCCTAGAGTGAAACTTCACATCTCTGAAGCTAGACTAGTGATCTTTGAACCCATATTTGGCATCTTTAGAACCAAACTGGTGATCTCTTGATCTAAACATGGTATCTCTAGAGCCAAACTGGGCATATTTACAACCAAACCAAATTATTCAATGTAACTTGTTAACTCTTCTTTTAACTCATTCATTTTATTTTTTACTACTACTTTGGCTAGAGAAGAGAGACTATTTTTGCTTTACTTTGACTCTCTACCCATAAGCTATTTATGGAATTTGGTGATGGTTTTTTAGGTGGATATATATATATATATATATATTTTTATTTTAATCCATTTGACATGGTTATATTTCCGTATCTACATTCTATGAGTGATACTATTATTTCTAGACATTGTGTCCCTAAGATCAATAGATAGTCTAATTTTGACTCTTTGGTTAAAGTATCATAAATATAGGGTATTTCAAAGATTCTACTATTAATGGGACATCTTATATAATATCCTTTGGTTTGGGAATGGATTGTTTAGCCATTTATAATACTTGAGTAGTTGGTTTTACTCTACATAGGGAGAGTGATTTCATTGTATGTGATTACATAAAACTGATAGTAGATCATAGGTCCATTAACACATTGGGTATTTAATTCTTTCCTATAGCTACAATCATCATTGGACTCTCAGGGTCTCCATAATTTGGTAGAAGTAGTTTTCCCACTAAGATGTCTGCAACAAGTTTCCCATCTACTTATATGGTCTTGTGATATTGATTTTTACTCCTTGAGTATTAATTTAAAAACCTTTCATGATTTTTTTGAGTTTTGCAATGTCTCTTATTACTTTTATTAGTGGTATCTCAATACTTAGTTTTTTTAATTTCTTGGAATAAGTCAAATTCACTTTTATTCATTATTTCCTTAAGTTTTTCAAGAAAGATAATTGGAGTAGTTTCACAAGGTTTTCATTTTTCTTGAACTTCTTATTTTTCTTTGATTGGCTCAATAAAAGGCCTTGGACTTAACTTTTCAATTGGTATTTCTTTAATGGTGATTAGAGGACTAGTCAATGTCTTACATGAATGTAACTAAACATTATTAGAGTCAATGGCATTGATCTCTATAGTTCCTTCTTATTAAGTTCCATAGAAAGGGTTTGCATGTATATTCTTAGGGTTTGCCATTATTTGTGCAATTATTTGAGCCTGAGCTACTTATTTAGTTTGTGGAGGCTAATTAGGTTGATAAGGAATCAACACTTATTGAGGCAGAAATATCCTATACTAATTAGTTTTTTGAGGTACCCGTTATTGAGGTGTAAATATCCTCTCTTGATTTAAATATCCTCTACTAAATAAATATTTAAAATTTTCTCAATAGTCTGAAGTATTTTCCTAGGTCTTATAGTACACTTTCTTCTTATGACCTATTACTACTTTTGATTTGCTGAGGGTTCTTAGGAATATATCATCCTTTTAAATCTCTTTGTCTATTCATAAATTTATTTGATTTATGAGTTGTTTATCTTAATAAAATATTAATTTATGATTTTATACCCTATCGACACCAAAAAAATCACCAAAAACGGCACCAAAAAATATGAATGTCTTTATATTATCTTAATTTAATTGAGTTAACTTGATGTCGTATCAATCCAGGGCCAATGTCCAATGTCAATCAATAATAAGGTATGAAATATAATGGATAATAGTTGTATGTTTAGGGGGAGTTATGGATCATTCATTTCTAAATATCTAATATACTTGTTTGAATTGAAAACTAATTTATTGTTTGTAAAGAATCACACTTACTAAATGGAAATGCTTGTAAGGGAAACACATTTTTATCGAAATGTAATTTATTTTGAAATAAAAACAAATAATCTATTTATATAAATGTAAATTACATGAAATAAAAATATACTTCTAATCTAAGTTATTGAAATGTAAATTCTTTGAAAGAGAAACACATTGAAATTCAAAGTGTTGAAATCAAACCTGATTCAAACACACATAAATAAATACATAGACACATAGGTTAAAACATATAACATAGTAATTTTCATGAAAAAATGAATGACAAACCTTAAGACACAATAATATGAAATGAACATATAAATACCTGTTGACCAAATTTGACTTTTAGGTCAAATTGGGGCACCTATAGGTAAAAACTTGACTTTATAGGTCTATAAGGGGTGTAATATCATGTCATAATATGTTTAATAGGTATTTTTATTCCTTTCAATGTAATATTAACCTTTCTAAGTTATTATATTAGTCTATTTATCATTTTGAGTCATTTTACGGGTTCAAAATAGTGTATTTAATGCTTTGTATGGGTTTATTGGGAAATGTGAAAGTTTAAAAGAGTTTTATCACATGAAATTTGTCATAGGAGGTCTTTATTAATTTTCACTAATTAAAAATTGTTAGGTTACTCAAAAAAAGGTAGTTTTCTTGAAGAAAAGAGTGAATTTAACACTTATACAACCTCTTTGGGAAGTGTGCCACTGGGAAAATATGTAAATGTGACTCTTCACCTCCCACATACTAAAATACATGTTTTATTTTATCTATAATTGACATTTATTTATCAAAACAGTTCTATCTCTTTTTCATCCTTCTTGGCATAAAAAAGTGACTTGCAGGTTTTCACTTGGTATGGATAACAAAAAGGGTTTCAGGAAAAATTATCTTGGGAGCCTAAAAAAATGTCATGTTTGTTGGAATTTTTCAAAGTTTAGGACTAACACATATTAAATTATATAAGATAGTGGTTTAACTAGACAAGTTTAAGGTCAAGGTGGTGGGTGAGATCTTAAATTTCCACATGCAAATGGAATTTGAACCTAGAGTCCAATAATTTATAAACATTCAAGTGGAGAAAATCCCAGAATCTTACAAAATGCTGCTTATTAGAGATTGATCCAAAAACCTAAATGGATATATGGTTATACTCTTCTACCATATGTGGTTACCTTGGAGAGGCATGTTAAATCAAATTTGTGTTGATAGAGAACTCAATATGAAACATATGATCATAAATTATAATGCAATTAATGAGAATATAAACATAGTATCCTTTGACATAGACATTTATACCCTATCTAAAAAATTAGAAAAACATAAAATCAATGAGAATTCTCAGTGATTAAGCTTTTGGTCTATCTAATTTGATGAGGTCCATTCCAAATAAGATCCTAGTGATAGGATCCTTTTAATTAGCCTATACATAAAACATCATTTAGCTACCTATAGGTTATAGTTCCATTACTCAAATAACCTTGTAGAGTATGAATATTTGATCCTAGGTCTAAAGTTGGCCCTAATAAATAACATAAAAGTGCTGAAGGCATTTGAAAATTCTAAATTAGTATTCAATCAGGTCATAAGTAAGTTCAAGTGTAAGCTATCTTACTTAAGAAAATATAAACATAGATAATGGGACTTGATAGAAAAATTTATGCCTTCAGTGTCATTTCCATCACCAAAGAAGAGAATCAATTTACAAATTATATAACATCTTCAGCTAATAATCTAGCTCATTTGGATGACTCAAAATTAAATAACTTATCTAGGTTTTTGATGATGATAACCATATACTAGATTTATTAAATAGCTCTAGTGTATTTAATGCTCAGATTATAGATAAGAAATACATATATGCCCCCTTATTAACGATTGCGATGAGGATAGTGGAATGAACTTGAGATAATATCACATCTTGAAAGGCATGATTTCATTAGAGAGGGTGTTTGACCAAGATAAATCTACACACAGACTAAAGAGACCAACTTGTGCAGATCAAAAATCATTCACCATCAACCTAGGTTTACCTAACCAACCCAAAGACATCCTTATTGATCATGATTATACCCTGAATGAAATATAAAAACTCAAGAGATTAATTTTGTGGTATAAAGATATCATTTCCTAGGTATATCAAGGTATTTGACCCTAGTGTGATAATGCCCACCATCCCACTCAATCAGAATAAAATACCATTTAGGAAAAAGTAGTCACTAATCTAACATTACACATGGGTCACTAATCTTGTTACCATTTGTAAAAGTAGATACATTTGATTGTGTGTCAATTTTAGGAACCTAAATTAGGGCTATGATAAAGAAAACTATCCTTTTCCCTCTTTAGATGAAGTTATTTAGATGGTAATTAGATCCTAGATGTTGTTCTTCTTGGATGGTTTCTTTGGATATAACCAAGCCATAGTAAACCTTGAGGATAGAGTGAAAAATGCATTCAAAATAAAGTGGGCCACCTTGGCTTGCAAAAGGATTCCTTTAGGTTTCATTAACATAGGGGACATTTTTTAGAGATCCATAGAATTTTCCTTTGAGGGTCTGATTGGTAAATGCATAATTATTTATGTGGATGACTTAATTGTTTTCTCAAATCATAGATCTAATCATGTCCACCACCTACATAAGATATTTAAAAAGTATAGAAGGTATGGTATTTATTTCAACCCAAAAAAGAACATCTTTATATTCATGGAAGGTAAGATCATTGGTCATGTTATCACCACATAAAGAATTTCTACTAATCTTGAATGCAATGATGTAATTTATAGAATACTTCTTCCTAACAACAAAAAGGAAATAAAGTTCTTTGTCTAGATTATCTTTTTGTTTAAATTTACATATGGTTTTTTTGGAGATTGTTAAGCCACTAAATGCAATGTTTCAATATTAAGTAAATGTGGAGTGAACCCCTACAACTAGGAAAGCCTTCTAGGACATCAAGGATGTCATTATGCAAAAACTAGTATTGATCAACCCAAACTATATGAAAGAATTTTAATTTTATTTATTTAATTCAAAACATATTGTAGTTGTGGTATTCACTTAGAAACTAAATCAAGATGAGCACTAAATGGCCTTCATGAGCACAAACTTGAAGGATTAAAAGCTGAAATACTCCACCTTGGACAAGCATGCTTATGCAGTAGTGAAGGGTGTGACGAAATTTTGACATTACATCCTTAGAAATAAGGTACATGTCATTGTCACTGACCCCACCATAAAGCTTATGCTGGAACAAAATGAGTTGGGATAGCGTAGAAGTTAATGGATGGCCAAGTTGAAAGAGTATGACCTAGAATTCAAACCAGTCAATTTGGTGAGAGGTAAATGTTTTATTCACTAGATTAATGAAATTAACCCAAAGATTATTATGGTATAATTAGACCAATTAGAATTATCTCACTAGGAATAATATGATCAAATTTTCCTTTATATTATTTATGAGAATTCTCCTTCAAGATTGAACCAAACACAAAAGATATCCTTTAGACTGAAGGCAACCCATCATAGTTTTGTTAGAGAAGGAGTACTCTACCAAAATAATTATGAAGGCATATACCTCAATTGTCCATCAGAGGAAGAATCAAAAGAAGCCATACCCAAATTTCATGAGAAATTGGGAAATAGTCACCCCTTGGGAATGAAAACAACACATAAGATCCTATGAGCTAGATATTATTGGCCCACCATATTAAAAGATGACCATGCTCATTTTTACAGATGCCATAAATGCAATATTTTATATAAAATAAGGTTCATGCAATAATTCCACTCTAATATGTAATGGAAGATCATCTTTTCTCTCAATGTGGATTGAATCCATAGGTGTTATCAATCTAAATTAATTAGTAGGCCATAAGCCCATATCACAGCCAATGATTATTGCACTAGATAGATAGAGGAAATAGAAATATGAAAGAGCACAATTAGATAAGTGATCAATTTCCTTGAAGCTAACATAATTACGTGGTTTGGTACCCTAACCTCATTGGTATGTGATAATGGTCCCACATTCTAGTTAGCCAAAATCACTGAATGGGCTTATGATAATGGACCCACCTTGAAATTATCATCATATTATTACCTACAATGGAATGGCTTAAATGATATGACCAACAAGACCCTAATGGATGAAATAAATAAATATACAAAAAAGTGACCTAGGGATTGAAACTCATTGTTGAAATATTCACTCTAGGCTATTTGAACTAAATGCAAGAAAAATATCAAGAGTTTACCATTTCAATTGGTCTATGGTCTAGAGCTGATATTACCAATGACTCTCAAGATTCCCATGTACAAGTTCATGCAAAAATATATGGAAGATGAAGGGAAGGTAAACTCAAATTTAATAGATATTATATGGATGGAGGATGCATGAGATAAAACACTAACAAGTTTTATTTGACATTGATACACTATCAAAATATGATTTGACAAGAGGGTAAAAGTAAAATCATATTATACCTAGTCTTGATATGGGATAAAGTGCAAAAGAAGAAATGCCTACATTATAAGCTAGACCCATTCTAGATTTGCCCTTACAAGCTTTCTAATTTACTCAAGTAAAATGATTTTAAGATGAAAGGCCTCCAAGGGAATGATATTTCATTTCCTATGAATGGATAATTCTTGAAATGCTATTTAACTATGTCATCCAAAATGATCTTAGAAAAAGCCTTTAGGTGAAAGCTGGTAATGTAAATATAGACTAGATTTTTTTTTAATTTTTTAGCTTAGTTTGATTCTATTGTGTGTTTGTTTCTGTCATGTGTTTATTTCTTTCTTGTTTTTGATTTTTTTTTGTTGCATTCCTTTTTACTCCCTTGTGTTTGCCTTATATTGCTGCCCCTACACCCTAGAAGAGGAACCCCACTCCTAAAATAGGATCAATAATAATAGTTTGAGCTATAAAAAAGATAATATTGAAACCAAACATTAGTCAATGTATCCTCATATTTAATACTTTCAAAGGTATGCCTTGCATTAAAGACACAGTTCAAGAAATATAAAAATAGAAAGTGGGATTCCATTATTGAATAATTTGATAAACAGAGCAAGTTATTTCACATCAACTTATAAGGAAGATGCCACTGATTCAAAACTGAGCATAATAATTAATAAGGGATTTATTTCTAATAAGAGGTCATCACCATGATTAAAAAGACATCAAAAGGTCACTATGAGAACAATGAATAAGTAAAGAGTCCCCTTTAGTGTGTAAGAACTCACTAAGTCAACCATTGACCTTGGCTACATTGTTTCCCAACCTTCATAGATTAGAAATAAATAAAACATTAGAATTGAAGGAAGTCTAAACTTTCAATAAATTATCAAAGTTTCTTCCTAAGAAAGGGTGGTTTAAGTAACCTCCATCGTAAGATTTATGGCCTAGCTAGAAATGGAACAAGGCCTAGAGTAAAACCAAAGATATCTCTATGAGGTCTATAGATGATTGGATGGAAACAAAGTAATGCTTGAGAAATAATTTCCTTAACAAATTTATGCAAAATATTAAGTACCTTTCAAGACTTTTACACACTCAAGTCACCTCTAAACTTGATCATGGATTCAAAGAAAGATAAAATAAAGGAAATGGATCACTCTCCACACAAGATGATCTATTGTAGGAATTAGCTCCTAGTAAGTTATATGCTGAAGGAGGTTCATGTGCTTATTTTTATCTAGTTATGTTAAAATAAGTTCTAAAAACTAATCTACTTGTTCAATAATGAAGGTTTGCAGTCTAGGGTCTAAAAATTGGGAAGTGTTTCCCATGAATAGTCATAATTTATTGTGACTAACATGCCCATTTTCACACAAGAAAAGTGGATTTCTACTCTACTTTGAAAAATTAAAAATTATTGGCCCTCTATCAAGCCTAGTCCAATTCATCATTTCTTTAGCCAATTTATACAAAATATTAAGTATCTTTCAGGACTTCTACACACTCAGGTCACCTATAAACTTGATCATAGATTCAAAGAGAGATAAAATAAAGGAAATGAATCACTCTCCACACAAGATGATCTATTGAAGGAATTAGATCTTCGTATGTTATATCTTGAATTAGGCTCATGTGCTTATTTATATTCTAGTTATGTTAAAAGAAGTTACAACAAATAATCTACTTGTTGAATAATGAAGCTCTATAGTATAGGGTCTAAAAATTGGGAAGTGTTTCCCATGCATAGTCATAATTTATTGTGACCAACATGTCCCTTTTCATAGAAAAAAGGGGACCTCTACTGAGAAAATTCATAAATTATTCGCTCTATCAAGCCCAATCCAATCCTTAATATTTTTGTAACCCTAATAATAGTTTGTTTGTTTATATTTAAGCATCATTCACATCTATTCACTTTCAATGAAGTTGGTCCCATTACATTATTTAAGTATTTTTATACTTAGTTTATTTTTTGTGGATGTTAATTATTTCCTACATAAAATCCATGCATAAGCCTCCCTTAGAGTCTCAATCTCAAAGTCCCTAGAAGCCTTTAGATAGATAGGACCTAGAGGTGTTAGAGTTGTCAGAGACCTAGGAGGCCCAAATTAATGAGGAGGTGCCATGTGTCTTTATACATATAGAGGTGTCAAATTTGTCATATCCCAAGGAGGTGCCATGTGTCTTCATACACCTAGAGTTATTAGAACTATTAGAGCCCTAATAAGACTAAAATAATGAAGAGGCATCATGTGTCTCCATACACTTGGAGGTGTCAGACTATTAAAGCCCTAAGAGGCTTGAACCAATGAGGCATTGCACATCTCTCTATACCTAGAGGTGTTAGACCTATTAGAACTTGGGAGGCTTGAAGGAGTCAAAAAAGGTATAATTTAGACCTTTGACCCAATCAAAAAGTGTCATGTGTAATTTGTATATTGAAGTGGATAACTCATACCATTAGAGCTATCAAAGTAATGAGCTCTTTACCACATCTAGTTGGCATAGTCCTTAGTGAGACCACCACTCTTCAAGTGACATATGGCCAATTCCAATTAAGTTATTAGTGACATGAGGGATGAACTAGCCATGTGCCTACCATATTGCTCACTTTTATCAGAATGACTAGGAGAAATTATGATCCAACATCTAGAGGAGTCCCATCACTGTGAACCAATCTAAATTAGGATGGTTTTCAAAATTTATAATTAGTTCCATATTTAGAAGTGACTAATTTGGGCTCATGACATGAACTTAGAGTTTATTTTATGCAACATGAGATCACCATAGCCATTAATGTAGAAAATATCATAGAGCCTTATGTGGTCACATCAAGATATCATTTTCCATTATCAATTCTAAGCTTGTAAATAATTTAGATCCCTTTGCATTAAGTTCACTCTAAAGCACAAAGAACCCCCTTTGCCAAATTTTACACCCCAAAATCTACATAGTTTAGCCATGGCTGCCTCCATTGAAATTATGGTTTCTCAATAAAATCAATTTTATTTACTTGAAGTCAATTCTAGTTCTAAAAGTCACATATTTAATTTAATCTAATTATATTAGTTGAATTAATCTTTGTTATTTATTTAATTCTATTCTTTAGTTAGACTTTATTTCTTAAATTAGTTGTCTTATTTTTGTATTGAAGTAAATTGATTATTTCATGTATCTATTATTTCTTCATTTATTTATGTTCTTAGGTAATTTTATGTTTTTTAATTAGATAATTTATTTCATAGTTTATGTTATTTTCTATTTCTAGTTATTTTATTTATGTTTTAGATTAGATCTCATTTATTTTATTACTTTTGTTACTTATTTATGCATTTGTTTATATTTATGTTATTACTTTTTATTAATTCCTCAATATTTTTTAGTTACATAGTATCTTTTATTGTTGTTTATTTACTATTTTATCATAGTTTTATTTATTTAGTTAGCATTCAAAAGTATTTAGTTAATTTTTTTAATTATTTACTTGCTGTTCTCATTAGCTTATTTTCAGTTCAATAGAAGTTTTTTGTTAGTGTTAGAAATTATTTATTTTCTTAGCTTTAGCCTTTAGTTTTGTCTTTAGTTGATAGTGTTAATTGAGTATGATAGTTTTAATTTCCATTTATTTTATTTGTCTTTTGGTTTCTTTCATTTCATTTCTTTTAGTTTGTTTTAGTTGAGACGCATTAAGGGATTGATAAGATAGATATATTAATAATAAAATATACAAATGAAAGATATTTTCATCAAGAGATTGCCTCTTTCAAAGGATTTACTCTGTTGTATAGGTTAGATTATATCTTTCTAATCTGATCTTGATTTTATTATTAAAGAAGCATATGATATCTAAAATATAATTATGTATAATTCAATGTTTGATTTATGTACTTATTCATAGAATTATTTAAAAACCCTTATACACATCTTAGAATAATTTTTTTCTTTAGACCCTCTATGATTAAATTGGTTTAATTCCATCTTGACCTTTATGATTAGATGAAAGGTTTTATTCATTGACATAACGATTCTCACTATCAACAGGAGCTCGTGTAATGCCTCTCTAGAATTTATGTGATAGTTAGGATGGAAAAAATGATATTTTAATTAGTTTATTTTCTCTTTCTATTTCTTTTAGATCTTTGTGACTCTATGTGCAACAAAAAACAATTCAGTAGGTGTTTATTCTTAGAAAGAGTTATTGACTTTTAACATGTATCTTTTTCCTCAACCTGATTCCATATGTAGTTGAAGTTAGAGTAAAGGTGAAACTTGACATACAGTGGTAAAATTATAATTGGGCACATATTCAGGTTTTAAGCATCGATGTTTTACAGCTTGCTTAGAAACCTTCCTTTTCTACCTTACCCTCCACTCCTTTTGATGTTTATTTGTTATTTGTAATGTTTCCCTTATTTTATATATAGTGAAGTGAATTTTTTTAATGAAAAAACCTATTGAATTATATCAACTAAGTATAATTGGGCACATATTCAGGTTTTAAGTATCGATGTTTTACAACTTGCTTAGAAACCTTCCTTTTCTACCTTACCCTCCCCTCCTTTTGATGTTTATTTGTTATTTGTAATGTTTCCCTTAATTTATATATCGTGAAGTAAAATTGTTTAATGAACAAACCTATTGAATTATATCAACTAAGTGTGAGGAACTTTGTGTTAATGGGAAATAGGAATTAAACATCTAATGGTAACACTACATCTCTTGGAGATCTATTTCAATCATGCTACTTTATGGTGCACAATACTTGCATGAACTAAGACCTGTAATTTGTGCCCTAGATTGTTACAAAAAAAATCGTAAAATGAGAGGATGAAAGTCCACAAATTATCTCCCAAGCTCTATCTGTGCACTTAAATCGATAGGTGTATTTGGGAGAACAAATTCTTGGGCCAAACAACAACTTTGTTGTACTTTCTATATTTAACATATGCCACTTATCAAATTATTGTAATCTATTTTAAGACTTTACATTTAGGTTCATGCTTAAATTTTATATTTAGAAATCTAAATTTATATACTAATTTCTATTCTATTAGGGATCCTAAATCTAAATTAGGGTAAAATACATCCAAGAAATAATTGAGTTGAATTATAGGAACCATAAAATTGTGTTATTCAAATATAGCTAGTATGAAGCTTATGAGGGAATTATTTGTGTGAAGATATGTAAAGAAGTGGTCTATATGTAAAATACCACACTCCAAAGTTAATATAAAGCAAGGAGACTTACACATTGTCTCATCATTGTTCACATGTTTTTTTTACTTTATTAAAAAAAGAGTTATATTTTTTTGTTAAAGTCCATATACATATATTGACTTCCCACATTTTTTCTCATAATGTAGGTATTTTTTTTGAAGATGTAGATAAGCCACACATATGGAAGTAGGTAATACACTATCATCCTAGGGCACATCATGTCTATGATACTCAATATTTATGCCTATAGATGATGAGTATGTTGACATATTCACAAATTCCTTACTTGAGGCTCAATTTTTTCATCTCAAGAAACTTTTGAGTGTGGAGAAGGATGTAGATACTAAAATCTATCATTTGGTATTCAAAAATGACAAGATTGACATATATTTACCATTCGTGACTTGAGCACACAAACAAGGACATAATCTACCATCCTCTCACACTTGCATGTTATCTTATGAGTTGACCCTTCATTTTTGATTTACACATATACATGAACCTCATTGTTTGTTTTAAATCTACTAAATATTAATACAAACATCTCCAAATCCTCACTTCAATCCACCTATACATAGATTAAATTTCATTAGTCTTAGTTAGTATCATAGTCAATACTAACTAATTTTAATTAGAACTAAGCCTCTCCCAACAATGAATAATTTTTGAAATCAAACCTTTCCTTAGGGTCAAACCATGTTTCTAACATGTTGGTGGCATGATAAGTTACCCAATTAGATTCATATATAAACAAATTAATGTCTTATTTAAAAGGGACTGGGTACTTATCTACTATTACTACTACTACTACTACTACTACTACTACTACTACTACTACTACTACTACTACTACTACTACTACCACTACCACTACCACTACCACTACCACTACCACTACCACTACCACTACCACTACCACTACCACTACCACTACCACTACCACTACTACTACACACACACACACACACAATTACACATTGAACAAATCTGACTATTCTTCGTAAATTTTGAATGTTTCAATAGGATCAATCACAAGACAAGTATAAAGCACACTAATTCCAAGTCAAATGAAAAATTATCAAATATAAAATACAAATCATTAGCTACATAGATCTAATGAAGGAACACAAATATAGAGTCACACTAAGTGTGATAATTATGTGTGGCTTGATTTCCTTCATCAAATAAATTACACTTTTTTGATTTTTTGTTGTTTCTATCCATCACAAGCATGCTTAAGATTTCAATGCAAAAGAGATTGATTTATAAGATAACATGCATCATTAGGTTTAAATATCACACATAAAAATCATACAAAGATAAACAAAGGTGATCATATAGTCACAACCACTCTTTTCGACATAGGTCAATAATAACAACATAAGTCAGTACTAACAACACATGTCAGTATTGATTGGGGATACTAACCCAAATCAATGGAATCGACCCTACATAGATAGAGAGATAATTCACAAACCAAAAAAATAAAATCCTTGATATTAACTAATATCCATTTCTCACCATGCATTATTTAGTCATCATTAATCATCAACAAAGGTGATCATATAGTGACAACCACTCTTTTCGACATAGGTCAGTAATAACAACATAAGTCAGTACTAACAACACATGTCAGTATTGATTGGGGATACTAACCCAAATCAATGGAATCGACCCTACATAAATAGAGAGATAATTCACAAACCAAAAAAATAAAATCCTTGATATTAACTAATATCCATTTCTCACCATGCATTATTTAGTCATCATTAATCATCACTATTCAACATTCACTATTCATCACACCACATGTTGGTTAATTAGTTTATATTAATTAGCTAAGACATTCATAATAACAAAATCCATGAAATGCTAAATTATATAATTTTTTAAATCAAATATTTTCTCATCCACCTCAAATCCCACCTAATCAACCCACACCCCAAAGTCCTCACCAACCTCTATTATCTAATTTAATAATCCTCCAATTCCTCCAAAGTCTTAACCTACCTCCATTAATTAATTTAATAATCCTCTAAATCCTCCACCAACCTTTACTATCTAATTTAATAATCTTCCAAAATCTCCACCAAGTCCTCTAAGTCTCTACCAACCTCAATTATCCAATTTAATAATCCTCTAAATCCTCTGAAGTCTCCATCAACCTCAAATAATCTAATTTAATAATCCACCTTAAATCCCACTAATTCATCCTTAAAAAGCTATAAATTTACCATTCTTCCTCACAATCAAGCATCATTCATCACTATAGGTATACATCATGCATATAGTTTGAGATCAAGTAATTAATCAAACTTATCATCACATGGTGAAAATGCTATTGGACCATCTTGTATAAAATTTTTCTTCAAATTTCCACATCCAAGAAATCAAGTATTAAATCTATACAATGAAGAGAGGAACATTTCATTTTTGTAAGTGAAGGCGAATTTCAGTTTTTTTCCTTTTTAAGGTCTTATCAAATGTATCTCATTTGTTAATTTGGTTTAGCATTAAAATTCATACTTTGTATTTTGTTTTATTTTGATTACTTACCAATTTTTAATTGATATATACATTTGGCATTCCCAATTTATATACCTCACCAAAATATAAGGTTATGGAAAAACGAGGAAGGATATGCCATTATTGGTTAATCGGTCAGCTATTTTATTGGCAATGTGTAGTGAGGGGGTTTCATCTTCTAATACCCAGGCCTTAGAAAACAATCTTGAGGATATTGTTTTTGGTAACACTCTAGTGATGGTGACACATGAAGTGTATAAATATTGGGATTTGAAACTTTTGAGCATTCACATTAATCTCTCTCTTCCATGGATTTGGGCCTCAATGTACTGAAAGGTATATAGGAGGACTCCCTTAAAAAGCATGAAAATACTTTTTTACACCAATAGGAAGCATTCTATCCATTTAATTTATGGTGTACCTGAGAAGAATGTATCAACCATGGAAATTAATTTCATTGCACCCTCAAAATTAGGGTTATTGAGCTACAAACATGTTTCTACCTTTTAGTTAGTTCTTTGAAATATTGGGCTAACACTAGTCAATAAACAATCTAGTATTTATAAGAGGCTACAAATTATTCAAAACCTTGCCTAGATCAATGTTTACCCCTATTATTTTTTTGCACTATATTCATAATTGTTAGATCAATTTGATTTATCTTAAGTAATAATTTTAAAAATCAGCCAATCAAACAATTCAAAACAAATAAAAAATTTAGATATAATTCCAACTTTAATCCAAGTTAAATGAATTGAATCAATTAGGTCTGACTCAAATCAAACAATCCACATCCAAACAATTAGTATTATCCAAATCAAACCAATCTCAATCTTTCAAGGTCAAATATAATTAGTTTATTAAATTTAATCTAATTTAGTATCCAATCAAACCCCATATAAATCTATGACATCTAAAACAAATCTATCCAAATCCCAACTTACATAATACATATTTAAAAACAAAGATGATGTCTTTTTATGACTCATAGAAATATGTGCCCAACTTCTTATAGACTATGATACTGTAAATCTAAGCAACATCATAAGTAGAAAAAATAAAACGTTTGCACATCAAAACTAGTCTACCTCTAGTGGCCATGCTAGACAATCTTAAGCAAACCTCCCATCGATTATCTATAATCCCCATCACAACAATCCCTCATCTACTAGTTATATTCCTAGTCATGGTACCCAATATGTATCTATACAACTAAAACCACATTTACACCTATTCCCATAAAAAATACTACACATTAAAAAATCCAATAATTAATCAATGATGGTTCCAAAAATTATGAAAAATCCTTCTAAGTCATTCAACTATCCACTATTAATCAACACCCTATGCCATCCAAACCCAAGCTTATCCTACCTCTACGATGAAACCAATCCAATCAAAAATTCCATAAACATCACATTAACCATCAACCATCCCATACCAAATAGGCTCATAAACTAACACTATCTAATTTAATTCTATTATCATGAATCTGAAGAACATCATCTACTCAATAATTGAGTCCATATCTAAAAATTAGCAAATAGGGATAGGAGAGGATCCCTTTCTAGAGCCTGATTAAACTACTTCACTTCAAATTCAAGGTCAAAACATCAAAAATAGTCCCATATTTGACCAATCACCAATATTTAACTAGGGACACATCTTTGTCTAAACCATTATTGGTTTAACCATCTTTTATGAACCCCTCTTTGATGAGTATTTTGTTTAA
>JARHVA010006827.1:62500-65000 GCA_037957365.1 Torreya grandis
ATCTTCAAACTCAATCATGAAGACCAATAGAAGTTGAATGAAGATTCAACTTCTCCTTTGTAACCGGCTTGGTTAACATATCCATAGGATTCTTATCTGTATGGATCTTCTCCAGCTTCAACTCACCATCCTCCAATACCTGTCTTATGAAGTGGTACCTTAGCTATATGTGCTTGGTTCTTGAGTGAAAGGCTGAATTCTTAGCCAAATGAGTTGCACTCTAACTGTCACTATACAATCTGCAACTCTCTTGCTCCTTTCCAAGCTCTTCCATGAACTGTGTCATCCATATCAACTCTTTACTAGCCTCTGTGACTACAATATATTCTGCTTCTATAGTTGACACGGCAACAACCTTCTACAACTTTGATATCCAGCTAACCGCCATTCCACGAACAGTGAAAACATATCCTATGGTGCTCCTCCTGCCATCCAAATCACCTGCCATATTTGAATCTACATAACCATGTAGAGAAGTATCTGAACCTCCATAGCACAAATGCCTACTGCTGGTTCCTCTTAGATATCTAAGGATCCACTGAATTGCTTTCCAGTGCTCCTTCCCTAGATTGGCCATATACTTACTTACAACTCCCACTACTTGGGCAATATCCGGTCTAGTACATACCATTAAATACATTAAACTCCCTACTACAAAAGAATATGGAACTCTACTCATGTACTCTACCTCATCATGTGAATTAGGACATTGTTCTTTACTCAACTTAAAATGTCCAGCCAAAGGTGTGCTTACTAGTTTTGCATCCTGCATATTGAACCGTTTCAAAACCTTGTTCACATAATCCCCTTGAGACAAAATCAACCTGTGATTTTTCCTGTCTCTCTTAATGCTTATGCCAAGGATTTTCTTTGCTGCTCCCAAATCCTTCATGGCAAATGTGTGAGCTAATTTTACCTTAAGCTCAGAGATATCCTGCATGTGTGATCTTACAACCAACATATCATCTACATACAACAACAGAATAATATACCTACCATTATTCAATCTCTTAAAATACACACAATGGTCAGATTGACACCTACTGTAGCCATGCTTAGTCATAAACCTGTCAAATCTCAAATACCACTGTCTAGGAGCTTGCTTGAGGCCATACAAGCTTTTCTTCAATCTGCACACTAACTTCTCCTTACCTTTAACCTCAAATCCTTCTAACTATTTCATATATATTTCTTCATCCAAATCTCCATGAAGAAATGTTGTCTTAACATCAAGTTGCTCAAGATGCAAATCCTCAATAATAACTAAAGACAATACAGTCCGTATAGAAGTCATTTTAACAACAGGAGAAAAAATATCACCAAAATCAATACCTGGTTTTTGTGCAAATCCTTTCACTACCAACCTGGCCTTATATCTCATCTGTCTGTTCTCACCTTCTTTCAATCTATAGGTCTATCTATTTTTCAGTGTCTTCTTACCTGCTGGCAACTCAACCAAATCCCATGTTTGGTTCTCTTTCAAGGACTCTATTTCCTCAACCATGCCATGCTCCCACTGATTCTTGGATTCTACCTGTATTGCTTCTTCAAAACTCTCTGATTTTTCACCATCAGTTAGCAATAAATAGAATAATGAAGGAGAATATCAAATTGGAGGTTTACTTACCCTTTTTGACCTCCTGATGGGCGTCTGAGACTCATTCACAACACGCTGTCTGCCTAAATTCTCTGACAGTGACCAACCTCGGTCACCTCTAGGCCTGTAATTGCCTGACGTCGATTCTTCCTGGTAGACATCGGTTCTTACCTAGCCGACATCGATCACTGTATGATCGACATCAATTTTTGTCCTGTCAACGTCGGTTCCTGATTGGCTGATGTCAGTCTATGTGTTTTCCTATAAGTGATTAATTCTTCTTCCCACGAGCTCATTTTGGACCGTCACCTCGTCCAATTCTCTATTGCTCTACCCAGATTGATTCAGCTTCTTCAGCTGATCACTATACATCACTTTTTCATTGAAAACAACATCACAGCTCCTAATTATCTTGTTAGTTCCTAGATTCCAAAATCTGAGTCTGAAATCATCAGATCCATAGCCAATAAATGTGCACCTCATAGACTTAGCATCCGACTTCTTTCTATTTTCCTTATCAATGTACACAAAGGCTTCACAACCAAAAACTTTGAGAAATGAGAGATCTACCTTTTTACCTATCCATGCCTCTTCTAGAATTCCACCATCCAGAGCTGTAGAGGGTCCTCTGTTAATCAGGTACACTGTAGTGTCAACAGCTTCTGCCCAAAACTCTAAGGGCAAACCAACATGCAGTCTCATACACCTTGTACGCTCCATTATTGTTTTGTTCATCCTTTCAGCAACTCCATTTTGTTGAGGTGTCCTTGGAACCGTCCTTCGCCTACAGATTCCATGCATATAACAATACCAATTGAACTTATAATTGAAAAACTCACCACCATTGTCAGATCTCAGGCACTTCAATCTTCTGCCTATTTCAATCTCAACCATAGCTTTCTA
>JARHVA010006827.1:72500-100000 GCA_037957365.1 Torreya grandis
TCAATTATTTTTGGAAGTATTTGGTCATTAGCTTACAAATTTCACTGACCAAAATACCTATAATGCATTAACAAATGCATAGAAGACCTAGCTAAAGGATAGTAGGAGAAAGGATGAAAAATCATTAAATCTGATTGAGATAATAATGGCTATACCCATGAATTGTAGCAACCAATTACTAAAAGGAAGCATGAGAGATCCTTCAAAACTCCTATGGAGGCACTTATAAGCTATAATTAGTTAAAATCTAATTTATTAGGAGATAATTTGAAACATTTCAAATGAATGACAGTGAATCTATTTTTGAGTTTCATACTAGAGTCTCTAGTTTAACCAATAAGTTAAGAATTAATGGTGAAATTATAGAAGACCAAAGGATTTTTGAAAAGATCCTTAGGAGTTTTCTCATGAGACATGATCAGATTTTTATAACTATTGAGGATGCCAAATACCTCTCAAATATGATACTTGGATGATTTGATAGGTTCTCTACAAACCCACGATCAATAGTTAAAAAGATTTGGACCTTCTTCCTTAGAGCAAGCCTCCAAGGCTTAGCCCAATTTCAAAAGAAAGGGGAGAGGAAGAGAAAATAGAGGTAGAAGAAAAGGAAGAATCTATTATATTATAACAAGCTCAAATAGTCATGATGGAGAAAGGAAATCATAATTAAACTTCTAAGACAACAAGAGGAATGATACTTCAAACCAAAAGTATGATGAAAGTAGTGTTCAGTGTTGTTATTGTCATAAGTATGGCCATTTTGATAGTGAATGTAGAAAGAGGCAACATGAACAATCAAACCAAAGTGAAAATATGCCCACTAAGAATGTAAGTGAACCTAAACATTTATGAAACATGTTCATTTTATGCAATGTTACTAAGTAGAGTGGAAATAAGGTATGGTATTTGGATAATGCATGTAGTAATCACATGAGTGGTAATGAAAAAATATTTTCCTCCATTGATAATAATATCCACTCCACGATAAAAATGGGGAATAATGAAAAATTTCTTATTGCTAGTAGAGGGACTACCATCATTTTCTCTAATCAAGGTGAAATAAGAGAAATCTAGGACGTCTACTATGCTCCAAATCTAAAAAATAATTTGTTGAATATTAGACATTGGTCTAAAAAGGATATAAAGTCTTGATGGAGAATGGAGAGTGCACAATATTTGACAATTAAGGAATCAAGAACAAGATATCTATAGTTCAAATGACAAAGAACTTCATGTTTCCTTTCAAGATGCAAATTGATCCTCTCAAGAGTACAATAGTACTACAACAAGAAACCTTCAAGACAATCATCAAAGACACATATAGAATTTGAAATTTGAGGCATGGGAATTTAAGTTAGTCCATATTAGATATTTTATATAAGAATGATCTGGTTAGAGGTTTATCAATAATATTATAACCTAAAATAAAATGTGAGACATGCATTCTAGGAAAACAACATAGGAAACTCTTTCAATTAAGGATGTCTAGGAGGGAAAAAAACACATTTGGATTTGGTGTACTCATATTTTTTTGGCCTAATTAAAACTCTCACTCAATAATAATGCATATTTATTAACCTTCATAGATGATTATAGCAGGAAGACATAGGTTTATTTCTTAAAAAATAAGTCTGAGACTTTTGATAAATTTAAGTGGTTCAAGGCATTGGTTTAGAAACAAAGTGGATATTTCATCAAGGAATTAAGATTAGATAGAGGAGGAGAGTATTTTTCCAAGGAATTTCTAATTTTTTTCAAGAATGAATGCATTTAAAAATAGTTCATAGCTAGATACACTCCACAACAAAATGGAGTGGCAGAAAGGAAAAATAGGACCATCCAGGAGATGGCTGTAAACATGTTAAAATCCAAGGGAATTTAAAAATAATATTGGGGTGAAGTTGTAGAAAAAATAGTGTATTTGTTAAAAAAGTGTCCCATAAAGGCTATTATAAATAGGATTCCACAAGAAGCATGGATAAATAGAAAGTATAGTATTGAACACCTAAGAATATTTGGGTGTGTGGTATATGCACATGTGCAAAAGGAAAAGAGGCAAAATTTGATGATAAAGGAGAACATTGTATCTTCATTAGATAGTATAAAGATACTAAAGAATATAGATTATACAATCTTATTACAAATAAGATTGTGATTAGTAGGTATGTCAAATTCATTCAAAATGAACCATGGGATGGCACTATTGACATTGCCTCAAGTATATTATAAATTATACTTATATATGATGGAAGTGAAGATGATCAAATTTAAATAGTAATATATTAGCAAGGTGAACCATTGGCAACACCTCCATCACCTTCACAACATATTTCTCAATCAAGCAACTTTAGTAGTAGTTCAGATCTAGCCCTTGCTTCCCTTAGGCCTAGAAAGATAAGGAACTTGTGAGAGATCTATGATGATATTTATTTTATTTTTGTTTTATTTTATCAAGATTAACCTGCATGTTTTGAATAAGCAATGAAAAAAGAGAAATGGTGTAAGGTAATGGATGAGTAAATAGATGCAATAGAAAGAAAAAAACATGGGAGTTAGCTAATTTACCCAAAGGTAAACAAGTGATTGGAGTGATGTGGTATACAAGAATAAGAACATAATAGAAGGAAAACCTGATAGGTATAAAACAAGATTGGTTGTTAAGGGATACAAAAAACAACCTGGTAGAGATTATGATGAGACTTATGCTCCTATTGTAAGAATAGAAACCATACAGGTTACATAGAAATAGTAGCCCAACACAAGTGGAAAGAATATCAAATGGATGTGAAATCTACCTTCTTGAATGGATTACTAAAATAAGAAGTCTATGTTGATCAACCACCTATATAAGAAGTCTCAGGATAAGAAAACAAGGTGTATAGGCTCAAGAAAACACTCTATGAACTTAAACAAGCACCAAGGACTTGGTACTATAGAATTAATTCATACTTTACTACCAATGGATTTAGTAAATGTGATAGTGAACTCACACTTTACATCAAGGAGAGACATGTTAAGGCTTTTATTATTGTGTTATGTGTAGATGATCTAATCTTTATAGGAAATGATGATGATTTTATTGTTGAGTTCAAATAAGTAATGAAAAGGGAATTTGAAATGATAAAATTGGGATTGTTAAGGTATTTATTGGTATATAAGTACAATATATGGATTATGGAATATTCATTTCTTATTCCAAATAATCTTGAAGAGCTTCAAAATATTGAACAAGTATGCACACACTTCAATTAATACATGTTTCAAATTGAGGAACCTAAAGATTATAATAATGAGGTAAATTCAACTTTATATAGAGCATGGTAGGTAGCCTCATGTATTTGACAACATCTAGGTGTGATATAATGTATGCATTAAGTTTGATTTCTATATTTATGGTTCAAACACCTAAGGATACACATTGGCAATTATGTAAGAGAATTCTAAGATATCTCAATGGAACCAAGAACTATATCATTCATTATACTATATCAAGTGATTTGGAGTTAGTTGGATATACTGATACTGATTGGGTAGGTAGTGTAGATGACAAGAAAAAAACATTAGGATATGTATTTCACATGGGTTCAGGTGCCATTTCATGGGCATCCAAAAATTAACCCATAGTTTCTCTTTCCACATCAGAAGCTGAATACATTATAGTAAATACTATAGAATGTAAAGATATTTGGCTTAGGAGAGTTCTCACTAATTTGAATAAGGAATAAATATATTACACAATCATAAATTGTGATAATATGTATTCAATAGCCTTGACAAATAATCTAATGTTTCATGGATGAATCAAACATATACATATTCACTATCACTTCAAAAGAGAATTGGATAAAGATGGTGAAATCAAATTAACATTATATAGATTTTAAGATTAGTTAACATACATCTTCATGAAGGCACTAGTGAAGGATAACTTTGAGCATTTGAGATAAAATCTAGGAGTAATGTGTATTGTAATATCTAGTGGTATAAATTAAGGGGTAGTGTTGGAATTTATAATTTCTCCACTCATTAAATAATTTTAGTGATTGAAGTTGGAATTTAATATTTGTATTAGGGTATAATTTTTGTTAGTAAGTCACAGTTAGTGGGTTTCAAAAATTATTAAATAAGTCCTCTATTTATTGAGGCAATTGTACGTTGTTTCAAGTTCAAGCAAGATCAAACAATTTGAGTGAAACCAGAGGCCAAGGAGAAACATCTCTATTTTTTTGTAATGAATGTTGTAGAATTCTTTATGTTGTGTTTATATTTTGCTTTCACATATAATAGGTTTGTTGAATGCAAGAGACATATATATAATTGGTTTGTTACCAGTCACATTATTTTCCATTCCTTACAAGTTTAGTAGAAACTCACCTTGGGTATATCAAAGATATATTTTCTAGTTGATAATACTATCTAATTTTTTCAAATAGATTATTAAAATATTTGAATTTGAGTATGGATTGGGAAAATCCATAACAATATTGGATTTTAACAATTTATAAAACATCTATAGCCTCAAGTGATATACAAATATTAATAAGAAGTTTGTACCTAATGAAAATAAATTGTGTTAAATACCATTAATTTTTTTGAAATTAGTGTTGGTAGATGTGGACCTAAAAGTTAGAAGTTGGCTAATCTTCCCTACCACATAAAACAAGTTGAATGTCTTTCTAGCTGTATTTAGAGTATTCTAGGCAAAGTAATCAAACTAATCTATTTTTTAAAAGAGTCCTTTCATATACTCTATTTTTTGAGAAATGAATGGGTGTGTAAATGTGAGTAGTGCAAATCCATTTAAATTAACATAGAAATTTGTATGCTTGAAAATATATTCACATAATATGATTGCATAAAACTATTTAATTTATATTGGCAAATATGGGTTTGTCTTTTACTCTAATATTATCCTTCCAAGGATTTGATATATTAATATAATTATGTTTGGATAAGGATTGAAGCTAATAAAATGGTATTAGAGCTAGCCAAGGAGGTAGTTAAAAACAAGGAGAGGGTGTATCTTCTCGTATCAACCCAAATAAACTTCTCACAAAAAAAACTGAGGCAAGTTTGTTTATTAATTTTAGATAAAACTCATTCGTCTTTAGTTGAGACCAAATAAAAAAAAGAAGAGTTGTAATAAGACAAAAAAGGCCATAACTTGTATTTTATAATAAAAGTGATGTAGATCATTAAAAAAAGGAGAACGAGAAACTTTAACAAAAAAAAAAAAAGAAAGAAAAAAAATAGATCAGTTTTACAAAAGCCATGGTAGGAGTAAGTGGAAGCATTTCTTAACCCCAAATACCAATGTTCAATGGAAAAAATTATGACTATTGAAGTATAAAAATTAAAACCCTATTATGTTCAAAATATGTTTGAGATTTAGAGGAAAATGGGTTCCCTGAACTAGCAAACCAAAAACCATTTCAAGCCCTCTCATAAGTAAAGAAGGACCTATTGAAGGAAAACAAAAAAAAGGATGAAAATTCACTATTATTAATTAAAAAAGTAATGGAGGAATCAATTTTTATAGGAGTTATAACTGCAACAATGTCAAAGAAATCATGGACAAGCCTACAAATATCATACTGAGGTATAAGTAAAGTTAAAATTGCAAAATTACAAATACTTAGAAGATATTTTGAGAATATATAGATGAAGACTTTGAGAGTTTAGATTCTTTATTTACACATGTAATGGGTATTTTAAATCAAATAATAAATCATGTTGAGAGTATGGAAGGCCAAAAGGTTTTGGAAAAATAACTAAGAATCATGCCAACAAGATTTGATTCAGTAGTAGTAGCCATTGAGGAATCTAAAGATTTAACATAGATGTTAATGGATGAATTGATGGATTCAATTCTATCACATGAGTAAAGGCTAAACCATTTAGGAGGATATTTATTATAAAATGCATTCAAAGATCAAGCTTTAGTTAGTCAAACAAGAGGGAGATAAAATCACAATAGAGGTAGAGGTTGATTTTCACAAAGAGGAGGTGGAAAATATACACAATTTGAGGCAAAAAACCAAAATCAAAATTGCATACATATTTCAAACCAGTAAGAGGAAAATTTAACATCCATTTTCATATCCATCATCAAGGAGAAAGGTATGATAAAACCAACTTTCATTGTCATTATTGTAAAATATTTGGGCATTTTGCATCTCAATGTAGAAAAAGGCAATATGATATGAATAATCAAAGGCAAACTTTACAAATGAAAATCAGCCCAACATTAGTGAACAGAACATAATTTTGATAAATTTTAATGTTGCACAAGAGATATTGAATAAATTATGGTTTCTAGATAGTGGGTGTAGCAATCATATAAGTTGAAATAAGGAATTGCTTGTAAAATTAGATGATTCGATGAAATCAAAAGTGAAATTGGGAAATTACCATAAAGTATCAATCATGTGGAAAGGATCATTTCACATAAGAACAAAACAAGGCGAAAATAAGCATATCCCCAATGTGTACTATGTTCCTGGATTGCAACATAATCTCATTAGTATTAGCCAACTAGTGCAAACAGGGTATAGGATATTTTTTAAGAATGGTGAATGTGTAAATTTGGACAGGAAACCTAGCAATAGATTAATTTAAAAATATAGAATGATGAGAAATATAATATTTCCTCTTAAGATCCAAAGTGAACTATTCTTAGAACCTCAAGGATTGTAAATAATTTCTGAAGCAATGTTCAGAGTTTCATGCAAAGAATAATCTTGGTTATGGCACTTGAGATTTGAGCATATAAACTTTAGAGGTTTGAAACTATTGTATAGGAAGAGAATGTTATACGGATTACCACCAATAGAGACACTTAAAATAACATGTGAGATTTTCATACTAGCAAATCAATATAAATAAAAATTACTAGCTGGGGAATCTTATAGGGTAAGACATCCACTTGAGATAGTCCATTCAGATATTTGTGGACTGATGCAAATATCATCCATAAGTGGAAATATTTATTTATTGACATTACTTGATGATTTTAACCATAAAACTTGGGTCTATTTCTTAAAATATAAATCATATGTATTTTTTGTTTTTATGGAGTTCAAGGCAAAAGCTGAAAAAGAAAGTGGATTTATATCAAAATATTGAGAATCAATTGAGTTGGTGAATACATATCAAATAATTTTCAGAATTTTTTAAAGGAAAATGGAATAAGAAAATAATTTACAACAAGATATACACCTCAACAGAATGGTGTAGTTGAAATAAAGAGTATGATAATTATGGAAATGGCACAAAGCATAATAAAAGCTAAGTATTTGCCAAATGAATATTGGGCTGAAACAGTTGAATGAAGTGAACATATTTTGAATAGGTGTTCAATAAAATCCATGATAAAAAAAATACCATAATAAGTTTGGAGAAAAAAGAAGCATAATGTTTAACACTTGAGAGTTTATGGCTATGTAGCATACACCTTGATACCTCAAGAATTGAGAAAAAAATTAGATGATAGAGGCAAAAAGTGCATCTTTGTGAGGTATAGTGAACAATATAAACCATGTAAGCTATACAATCCAATTACAAAGAATGTAATAATCAACCCCGATGTAGATTATTTTCAAGAAGAAGCATGGTATGGAAGCATTGACACGATAAATATAATTACAACATGAATAACACATGATAATGAGATAATAAAAGATGATACATAAAATATTCCTCAAACTCCACAAACATATGTTCTTACAATGCCTTCTAAGGCACCTAACACTCCAAATCCATCTACTCCAGCAAGTAATAACAATAGTGAGTCTTCGAATCTAAAACTTGCATAATTGAGATCATAGTCTATAAACACTTCAAAGAAGATACGTAGCCTAAAGGAGATTTATGATGAGTCACAAGAGGCTGTTAATCTGGATTTAGTTCTAATTTTGTATTTTTAATGCAAGCTAATCTAGTCTAGTTTTAAGATGTAATTAAAGATGACCACTGGATTGTAGCCATGGATGAATAAATTTAATTAATTAAAAAGAATCAAACTTGGGATCTTATAGAGATTCCTAAAGAAAATGATGTAATTAGAGTAAAATGGGTTTACAAAACAAAATTTAATGCAGCTGGGAAAGTTGAGAAACACAAAGCAAAGACTAGTAGCTAAGGGCTTCAGATAACATCCAGACATAGATTACAATGAAATATTTGTTCTCGTAGCAATATTAGACACTATTAGAATGGTGTTATCTATTGAAAATCAAAATAATTGGAAGGTCTATCAAATGGATGTTAAATCAAAATTCTTAAATGGCATTTTAGAAGGGGAAGTGTATATAAAACAACCACCTAGTTAAAATTTTGGGAGAAGAGCACAAGGTCTATAATTTGAAAAAGGATTTATATGGATTAAAACAAGCTCCTAGAGCTTCATACAATATAATAGATTCTTATTTTTCAAACAATGGGTTTAGTAAGTGTGACAATGAACCTACATTGTATATCAAAGTTAATGATTAAGGATAAATTTTGATGGTATGCTTGTATTTGGATGACTTTATTTTTGCAAAAAACCTGTCAATTGAATCATTTAGACTATCCATGAAAGATGAACTTAATATGACTGATTTATGGCTTATGAGATATTTTCTTGGCATAGAGGTAAGTAAAATTGAGTAATGCATTTTAATATGTCAATAAAAATATGCTAATGATTTGATGAATAAATTTAAGATGTTGAAATCGAATCAACTCCAACACCAGTTGCATTGGGTTTAAAACTCAATAAGGAAGACATAATTTCAAGTGTTGATGCAACATTATTCAAGAGATTAGTGGGTATCCTCATTTCTCTAACCACTAAAAGACCAAACATCATGTACAGCATTATTCTTATCTCAAGATTCATGGATAAACCAAAAGAATATCATTAGAAGGCCAGAAAATGATTCTAATATACATAATTGGTACAAAGAATTTTGGGATCATATATACACATTTAGATAACTTTGAGCTGATTAGTTATATGGATAGTGATTGGAGAGGTAACATGGATGATAGAAAAAGCACTTTAGATTGGCTGCTATGTCTTGGAAATTAAAGAAGCAACCAATTGTGACACTTTCATCAACTATAGTGGAATATGTTGTAGCAACATCAATATTTTGCTAGCCAGTGTAGATGAGAAGAGGAATTTCAAATTTAAGGAATACTCAAAAAAACCTATGAAGATATATTGTGACAACAATTCAGCCATTGCATTGTCCAAAAACCATGTTTTCCATAAACACAACAAGCATATTGACACTAGATATCACTTTATTCATGAATTGTGAACAATGCTAACATATATCTTGAGTTTTGCAGGTCTAAAGAATAACTAGCAGACATCTTCACAAAGCCTCTTTCAAAGAACATATTTGAGCACCCTTGGGAAAGCATAGGCTTAGCTGATATATATGATAGTGAATATTAATGGGGAGTGTTGATGGGCATGGACCTACAGCTCAACAGTTGGCTAATCTACCCTACCACATCAAAAAAATTGAATGTCTTTTTTCCACAAATTATATCTACTCCATCTATAACATTTAATTATTTTATTCTATCTCTTTCAAGCTGTATCTAGATTCTTCTAGGCAAAGTAATTGAACTACTTTATTTTTAAAAGATTCCTTTCATATACTCTATTGTTTGAGAAATGAATGGGTGTGTAAGAGGGTGGTCCCATGGAGGGGACAACTACAATTATTTTTTAATTGTAGGTGGTTCCATGAAAATTTAAATTTATTAAACTACAAAAGATTGAATATTTTCTTGAAAAATAGGAGCACTGATTGTAAATGAAATATATTTTTAGATATGGGTAGATGTTGGGAGCAAGAATTTACAACACCTGTAGATAAAATCTAGGCACAAAAAGTACCTTATAGCTAATAAAAATATATGCTATAATTTTTTTATATTAAAACCTCTTAAATTTCACATGCATGGATAATTTTTGTAGTTTTAAAAATCCATGAGACTGCTTTACTACATAATTTATCCTAAATAATCTTTGCAACACCCACTAAATATTTTCATAATTACAGTACCATGGGACCAGGCCATAAATGTGAATAGTGCAAATCTATTGAAATTAACATAAAAGTTTGTATGCTTGAAAATCTATTGGCATAATATGATTGTCTAAAATTATTTGATTTATATTGGTAGATATGGGTTTGTCTTTTATTATGATATTATCCTTCCAAGGATTCGATCTGTTCATATAATTATTTTTGCATAAGGATTGAAGATGATAATTATAATTTAATATTTAAAAAAGAAAATTTATAAAACTCATGATATATTAAAAATATTCCCTTATGTCTTTATAACTTAAAGTAGTGACAATTTTATTTTACTTGTAGTGAGAAGAACTAGTAACTTATGTGGATGGACATGAAAGTGATAATCTTTTTAAATTTTTATTAAACCATACAAATCATTCATTGGAAAGAGGAATATATAGACTCAAATCAAGAGGTCTTTATCTTAAAAAAGAGAAAATTGAAAACAAAAATTAAGATAGATCTTGAAGAGATCAAAGACAGTATATGAAGTGATCATCTACTTAAGGATTAGCAAGAGGACAAAAAAATATGGTTCATCTTAAATAAATGGAAGATATGCCTTATACCAGATTTAAGTAGTCTCAACATCCTATTGAACCACTAATTACTTGGTTAAATCATCAAAAAAGACTATACACATTTAAATGGTTCATAATTTAGATATTGGTAATTTGTAGCAGAAAATGAGCCAGTTAAACTTGGATATATGAAAATATTAAGCAAGGATTTGGATTTTTGTATTAGTATATCACTTTTTAAAAGGATTACATTAAAATTCAAGCCCTCAAACTATCTATTGAGTTCACAGCCACTTGTATCTTCAGTTGGTCAATCATAATAAAGCCAAAGGAAGAAAACTCTTCTTTTAGACTCAATATCATTTTGAGTTTATTGATTTTTAATTTCAATTTTATATGCATGGAATGGTTCACATGAATATGTTTTTTGTCACCTCAAAATGAGTGTCTGGGATGGTACCACTTGGCACAATCACATTGTTGTAGAGTAATAGAGTGATTATGCCCTTCCCTTTTTTTCTGTGACTCTACAGAGTCTATGATCTCATGAGGCCATGATGGTGATAATTGTCACCATCCCAATGGATTTATCTCTCATTATGTGTATAATTAAATATAATACCACCATGTATGGACCCTTTTACTTAGGTTGTAGTGGCATTTTTATTTTTATATGCGATATTTATCATACTTTGCCTTAGATTTCATATTGAGCCATTTTTTGAACATATAGTGGCCACACCTAATGTGATTCTCCTTAGGAAATAAGTGAAATATTAACTCTCATGACCCCATGCCAACATGATGAAGACACATGGACTAACTAGGTCTTTTGACCAATACATAAGCCATGTAAAATGCCATATACATTATAATTCACTAGGAAGACACAAAGATAAGGTGGTTTTACTATCTTTTCATCTCAAAGATGAAGTTGAGTGTATTTGGCACAAGGGTATATTACTTTGGCATTTGGTTAGGACTATTATCTAGACATGATCATGACATATGGCATGATATCATAGCCTCACATTCATACAGTAAATTTGGGTCAACCATTATGCACTTATTAACATGGAATTATTGGATTATAAGTTGCAATGTATTTCATTTGAGATCTATAATGGACGGTTGATAGTGGCCACACATATATACAATAAGCAGTAAAAATGTGAAGTTCATAAGGACATTAAGAGGTTCTACTAACAATGAATAAACTAATCAATGGTAATAATTCAGAGGCCACATTGAAATTATGACAAACGATGTTGGTGGCCACGTATTAGGTAGACCCCATACGATTTTTTCCTTGAAAACATTTTTGTATTCACTGGTGGACTCTATAAACTTCTTTAAGTTTGTGGATGTGTTAATAATTGGAATCCAATTTAATATAGACTTTCATTTTGAAGGAAGTTTCATAAACATAATGATAGTGCATTATTAATTGAGGTCACATGTATATAAAGGTATACCCTTTTTGAAATCTTGGGTTTGTTGAGATGGTCCTATATTGTATAAGGATGCGGTGATGTTTTAGAGGCTACATTGATATACTATGTGATTTTGGACATTATTTATATGACAGTAAGGTTGACAACCCATTATAGTGGTGATGTGGACATTATATGTTAAGATAGACAAATATAGAAGATATAAAATGGATTAGTTGGAGGTCACTTTGTTGGGTAGTTAGAATATGATATGGCCACTTTGTTAAATATTAAGAGACATGACCCATGACCCTTTTGACTTGGGTAACATCTATTTATGATCAAGAAAGTATATATTTATATTCCAAGGTATGATTTATTAAAAATAATAATTAATGGTAAAATAATTGACTACAATTTATATGATAATGTAATTAGTGACCCCTAATCCAAATGAGGATCTTATATCCAACATCACTCTCCTAGTTTTTAGAGAACTACAATAGCCCTAATTATGTTTATGTCATTGGAATGAACCAATATGTAGGTAACCCATGGAGTGGACATTGGCATGTTAAAGGACAACACTTAGGGTGTTGTGATTACATCAGTGCGTTTTTTTTTTTTTTTTTTTACTTCGAGTAACTAGGACGAGTTGTCATTTGAAGGCCCATAACCTATAAGACTTAAGATCATGATCTAGCATGCAATTGAGCCCAATTGAGACTAACTTGATAACCCATATATAATAATATGATAGGATTAATTATAACTTAGGATCATAATTTGGTGTGTCATTGAGACCAACTGAGACTAACTTCATAACCCATCCATATTAATCTGATAGGATTAATTATAAATGAAGGTGTGATGTTGTAATTGTATATTAGCGATCTATTTTTGGTTGTGTTTGTTGAGATATAGGTTCATACTCTTTGCAAAGGTGTAATTAAATTAATCAAAATAAAAAAATTGTCGTTGGTTTTGAAGTAACATGAAGGGTGCTACTCTATTGCAACTTTGAATCAAAACAAAAATGAATATAAGATTGAAAAATATTATTATCATTCCTAACTACTATTATTAATAGATGACACTAAGTAACTAGATGCAAAATACTAAAATTTTAATCTACCACTTTTTTGTGAGGGGTTAACGAAGGCTCTAGTGACAATTTTAATATTTATTTTATTTAATTTTATTTTTTGATGAATGTTATAACTAATTTTATGAAGTTCAATAATAATAATAATAATAATAATAATAATAATAATAATTATTATTATTATTATTATTATTATTATTATTATTATCAATAATAATAATAATAATAATAATAATAATAATAATAATAATAATAAAAATAATAATAATAATAATAATAATAATAATAATAATAATAATAATTATTATTATTATTATTATTATTATTATTATTATTATTATTTAAAAATGTGTAACAATAAATATTTTATACACACCAACACATATTTAATTTTCTTATATGACACCCATAGACAAAAAATGTATCTGTATATGATTATATTTATATTTTTAATTGTAAAATATAATCAAAATTTTAATAGATCTTAACAACTATAAGATAAAAAATTAAATAAAATATTAAAAATTCTAAAAAATTAAAATAAATATGTAAATTATCTTTAATATTTCTTCTACTGTAAACAATACTAACATTTAAAATGCAATGTTAAATAAATAACCATTGCAATAATCTTTCAGTTTTCTAATTTCAGATAATAAACATCAAGAGCCAAATGCCCTACTTTATTCAAATCCCTTGATGTTGAATTCTGCCTAATATGCTCTTTGCTTGTAGGCTAAACATTACCTAAAATACATTGCCTTATTTCTACCTAATATGCTCTTTGCTTGTAGGCTAAAAATTACCTAGAATACATTGCTTTATATAAATCAATTATATTTGCTTTGATGAAGATACATATACTTTATGAAGTTTCTTGCTTTATATCAATCAATTATATTGATTTGATGAAGATACATATACTTTATGAAATTGCTTTAATGTTACACATGACCATTTGACTAATTGTTTTTTGGCTTGACTACGCCCAATGTCAAAAATTGGATGCAAAACTATATTCTTTTTAGATTTATTTATTTATTTATTGGGGTAAACATTCTTCTTATTGCTTTAATATAATTAAAACATTGTCATCCACCAGAATAAGTTCTGAATATTTTATATCAAACAAAATCTAGATAATATAAGCTAAATTACTGTGTTAAATGTTGCATCACAAAATACTCCTCAGAATGGATAATCATAAAGACTTGTTAAAGATGTGAGATGACAAGTCAAAACAAATCATAAACTAATCTAATCTATAGGCGATTCTATTCAGATAAGCTTGGCTTTTACTTTAATGGAAGGGTAAGTCATGGTTGGCAGGCATCATAAGACTTTTTGCATGTAAAAGATATGAGGGGAACCAGATTTCAATAGTAAAATCTGGATGTTGCTATTGGTATTCTCTTGCCTCTATAAATTCACCTGGTCAATATACTGTTTTACACAACAATCAGTATGACTTATCCAACAATACCTCAACTTGTGTTTATGAGGAGTATGAAGGAGGTGCTATCAGCTCTCTCTCAAAGGCTCCAAAAATCTCTGAGAGTGGAAGCTTTTGGAGCGTTTGAGGAAGGGTATGAAAGCATCTGATTTCATTTGCAGAAGATTAATTCCATTAACAACTCATTTCCATCAATATTTTTATATTTTGGTAATTGTTGCAGTAAATTTGTTCTCTATTGTAATTTAGTAGTGTTTTAACGTTCTTTGCCATAGCTTTAAATTTTTATTGTGCAGATATTTTGCGGTCCAGATGTAACTGTTAAATGTATAGTGCTTTCCAAATCTTCTCTGCTACTTTCTCAGAATTCAAAATAAACCTATGGATAGAAGATGTTAAACGTTTTAAGCATGGCCCATTAAATCACATAGATTTTTAATATATCTACCATTTACAATATCAAATTGACTTCCTGCATCATCAAGAAAAGAAAGGGATTTTTGTTTAATTAAATCAAATTTGAAAAATCATTGGGAACGAATAAGATATTCCTAGATTAGCTTCAGTGATTGGGTTATACATGTTTTCAAATTCATTTGATTTTCAACAGTCATGTACTTCAAATCCATTCTCTTCTATAGACAGTGCATAGAACAGTTTAAAGAACAACTTAATATGGATGACTAATATTTTAAAAGATTTATTCATCAGGGATGTTTCTTAAACCTATTGTTGTAACAATGAATTTCTGAAACAATTCTGGATTTGACAAGATTCAAGTTTTTGCATTAAACCTCATATTACTCTGAAATTGAAATTTGGTGATAAATGTTGTAATTATGGGAAGAGGTGTATACATAAAAGTTTTAAATTTTGTTTCTCCATGGCCACTGGCAACTGAGTTGGTTCTCTTTGGTATGCTATTGGATGATGCTCTATGCAACTTAGAAACAACATAAATAATTCCTTTATTGAATGCCAATAGTTGAGATTCTCCATAGCTATCAATAATTGGAGAGATTTTAAGTAGGGTATGCCAATTCTTGAGGTTCTCCATTGCTAATTATAGGAGAGGTGATTCTCCGTGGTATGGCAGCAAATTGGATATGGTTCATGGCTATTAGTAATTGAGGTGTTCTCTATTCCATGTTAGTAACTGAGATTCTCAGTTAATAAGATTTTCCATGGAAATATTTACGAGCTTGAATGTAAGGGACACCTATATATAATGGGTTTATTGATAGTCATATTCCTTACAGGTATAATAAAAATTCTCTATGGATGCATCCAACCTATATTTTCCATTTGATATAGAACAGCTATCTACTTTTTTCCCATCACATTCTTCATAGTTTGCAGGTTACTGAGGGAAAATCCATAACAATGTTGTCTTTTAGAAATCCATAAGAGATGTGTAGCCTCAAGTGGTATACGAGTATTAAAGGGAATAAAAAGTGTGTTAGATACAATTATTTTAAAAAAAAATGGGAGTTCAAAGTTTTAAAAAAAGAAAAAATAAGGATACAAAATCCACTAGGCCTAGCTGTGGCTGCTATGAGACAGGGGAGTGTTACAAACCAGCAAAATATCTCTGAGGATTACATAGTCCATTATATGCTCGTAGACAAATACTGAAGAAAGCCTCTATACTAGTTAGAAAGCAGCGGGAAAATAACTAGATAAGTTTCTAATAGAAATACAACGAATTAAAATGCATAAGATGGAGGTGCCATACAATCAGCATTAAGAAGAAAAACTAAAGAAATCTGTTTAAGTGTTTTAGAAAAACGAAAAAGGTAACTGATTGTGTTCAAGCAAACAATGTTTGTTTCACCCTAAAAGTCTGTAAGTTCTCAAGATCAATCTTGGTAAGCAGTGGCATTTGCTAAAATGCACCATTAACAAGCAGGATACTGACATTGACTAGTGATTTGCCTGGTTATGAAGTGAATGACTGAGATGAGCTGCTTTTGTAACTATTGCATGCATAGATTTTGGAAGTCTTTGAGGGAGAGTTAACAGTGGCTCCCTCATACTTTTGCTCCTCAAAAGCAATGTACTCTAATAAGCTGAAATGTTGGAACTGTGTATTGTGTGAGATTGTAATTGGGTAGATAAATAATTTATAGGGATGAGAAATAGAATGTGAACTGAATTAAGGGAATTACCATAGAGAATTGGTTCTCCACTAATAACCTTCAAATAGTCACTAAGAATATCCTCTGATTGAAGCAGAAGACAAAATTATCTGTATAGAATCTCCAATAGATTTACCATATGTTTTCACATGTCATTTCACTTCATTCCTTTGCTACGACAAATTCCAAAGACTACTTTTTTAATTTAATAAATTAAAAAGAATTATTTTTACTGTTTTGGTAGCGAATTTGCAGGGAGGAAGTCTACAATGAAACTAACAAATTTCAATTCCATTTTGACTTTGTTAGGGTAAGTTGTAAAGCAAATTTGAACTCCCAATGTTCCTAAAGAATTTTAAAGGAGCATATAATTAATGAACAACTTGACTTTGAAAACATTGGAAGGACAATTCTAAATTATCAATATCATTAACAACTGTAAAATGTATATCATGTAGAAATGTCATCTCACCGAAATAAAATGAATTAAGAAAAACCGTGAAAACTGAATATTTGCTTATCCTGTTAAATTTTGTTGTCTGCCATTGGATGGGTAAGATCTTTGAAATGGCACCATTTCAAATTATGGGTCCCTCCCAAAAAATCTTACAATTGTTTTCTTTTTATACCGTCGTTGCCTTGTCTTAAAAATATTACAGTTCCCAGTATTTTGTACACTTGATGATGATGGCTTCGTTTATATTTTGGGAGGGTATTGAGTTTGATATCAACAAGATCCGTTGTAGAGAATATTATATGAAATTATGGGAGAAAGTTGGTCTTACCTCTCCCTCAGTGGCTTCAGAATTATTGAGCAATTGCAGAATTGAATGAATTTTCTGATGCCATTGAGAAAGGGTTAAAGCCGGTTGTCTCCATTACTGCTTGGTGGGAAGTAGTTCTGCGTTGTCTCAGTTATATTCAAGATGTTATATAGAGTTCTTTCCTTTTAATAATAGATAATTAATTTTATTATATTTATTAATAATATATAACTGAGTTAATAATATATTTTATAATTCTTTTAGGACAGTTGTTTATATCTTTCTTTTTTAATATTAAATAATATATTATGTATAAATATTAGGAATACAGATATAATAATATATATACAAGAGGCATAACACTAAAAGGTGTTATAGACTCAACAATGATGGGCTTCAAGTTAGTTGCAACGATCGATTTACACTCATTTTTTATAACAACCTACTTTACCAAATCACACCCATCCCTACTTAAATTGTACCTTTGGGACAATTGTGAGTTAAGTTTTTGATACAACTCACTTCCACCTTATATTGAACTGGGGTGTCTTTAACCAACGTTGAACCTAAGTTATTTAACCAACCTTGAACCTATGTTTGTCCAAAATAGGGGACCGTTGACAACAATAATTTACATAGGAATGACATGGGCTGTTTGGGGTTGTGGCCTCTATGTGAATAAATGTGTATTATCTTTTTATATTCATTTTGGTAACTCTCGGTTCTTGCGCTTTTTTGTATATGAACGAGTTTTGTCCTCCAACATGAAATATGGGTCATGAATTCTAACCCACCACATTATTGTTGTAAAAGTCACTATATATTATTATTTTTGATTAAATTTAGTTATACTAATGTGCTCCAATAGCAAAATATATTCAATAATTTTTTTTTAAATTTTAAATTTTTATTATTTTATATATTGCGTTGTGTTCTATCATGCACACTATTAGGTCTATTTTTTGTGTTACTCTCCCCAAATTTTCTCCAACTTGTCATTCGAGGTTCCCTATAATTTTCACATGATTATCTTGCAACACCCTCAAACACAAGCCAATTAGTATGGTCCCCACTTCCTTACTACTGAAGGGGCTATGACAATTTATGCTCACTCTTTACTTGTGACCAGTGTAGGGTTCACCAATTCCAGCTGAACCCATGCTTGGTTTGAATCTAGATATATGGCTATGTATTATTTTGCTTTAGGGCTTGGTTTTACTTTGGTTTCTATTTTGTACTTGTTTTTTTGTATTTTTAGAATTGGATATCGATTGTACCTTTTATCTTCTTTGGTGTTGCTTCACTAATCAAGTAGACCACTTAAATTTTTGGTCCCCTTCTTCCCTATGTTTCCCTTTTCTCCACCTTTGTGCTAAGTCAATAGCATGAATTATGTCTCATACACATCGGTATTATTTTAAGACTCTTTGTAACATTGTAATATATTTTTTTATTGTGTTTTATGGTTATGTTTGGCACACATATATATTTGAATATAGTGTAGTGCCTTGTCAGTCTTATCTTTGGACCAACTTTAATTTGACCTGACATTATTTAAGGAAATAATGCCAAATCTATATTGATTAATGTCTACAAAGATACCAAACTACCAATAATAACATAGAAAGATTAGCAATTGATATACTATGACATAGAAAAGTATCAGAGCACTAGCAACATTGTATTTAAAAAATATATGTCTTGATACAATTCATATAATATAGGGAGGTCCTAATACCAATGCACATAATATGTTATTAAAGGAAAAGACCCAATGGTTATCAACTAATCCAACTACCACAACCAACACAACTAAGGGTCTTGCTACATCACTAACTAAATGGTGACAAAAGACAAAAAATAGTGTTTGCTATAACAATACATGTTTTCATAATTGATGATACTCTACAATAAAAATCTGAAAGATTAATAAAAATTATCTATGTAATAGATATAAGAGGTATAACACTAATGCATAAGTCTAAAATATTTATAGATGAACAACCCTAATCTAGTCTAAAAAAGAAAAAATGCTAAGAAAAAATATAGATAGCATCTTTAAGTTAGATAGTTAAATTACTCACTTTTCCACTAGCTTCTTATTTGTTATAACTATAAATAGGTATCACATCCACACCCTAGTGGATTTTCATGAATTTGTAACACTTTTAGTGTCGATGATTTTTTTATTGATGATTGATGGAAATTTTGCATCATAAATTATCTATAATGTGACTTATGTCAAGGGTAAACTTTGGTCATGCACCCTATGTTAGGTGTCATTTTTCTTTGAAAAACACCACTTCTATATCCAAAACAAGTCATTGATGCAATTTTTGCATTATTTTCTATGTGCTTGACATAACTATGCATCAATTTTTATATCATGTAATATGAAGTTCCAACCTGACATTCACTAAAGCAATGATGTTAATCATGATAGAATGGCATCAATTATTATGTTAATCTCTTTCATGTAACACACAAAACTAATGAGCATTATTCCTATTGTTGAGGGTTGGCATTGATGTCAAAAGTTCTTGAGAAATTTGATGGCATAATATTATCATTGATGTCAAGGTTGATCAAAGAGAAGTCAAGGTTTAGATCAAAGAGAGAATTTGAAGGCAACCTAGTAATTATTCTATTGGTTAATGTCAAGGTTGTTAAAATGGTATGAGAGTGTTATCTCATGAGTGATATTATTTTATAGATTTGAGGTAAGCATGTTTGAGCAAATCCTTAAGTTTCAAGTGCTTAAGAAGAATAGTCATAACACTAGTCATGGCATGTAAAGTCCTATTGAGAAGGTTTGAGCATGGTGGCTTGGTGCGATGGATACACAGAAGCATAAGAGGCTATATGGGGTTCCTTGAACATTTATGTGAGGCATTGGAACACTCATGAGAGTCTTAGGGTAAGCCTATGGGGGTAGAAACTTCAGACCTAGTCTGTACCTAGACCACCTCTAAACCTTGTGTAACCTAATGAGGCATCATGAGCTGTTGTCAAGACATATGAAGGATTTTTGGCTATGTTTATGCATGATTGAAGGTTGATGTCTAGGTAAGTAAAGATAGTTGAGGTATAAACATGAGGATGTCAAAGGTGATAAATGGTCAAGTTTTTTACTCATTGTTGTTAGAAGTCTTGTGTCAAGTTTGATGATTGCTCTAGTAAAGGATGACCAAGGTCAGTTGTTATGTTCTTATAAAAAAAGAGTGTTATGATGAGGTTTGTATGAATTTATTTATAAGAGTGTTGTAGTGTATAATTAAGTGTTTTTTTTGATAAGATAAGTTCTTAAGAAGCAAATTCTTGTGTCAAGTATCAAGAGCTTAAGGAGTCATGTCATGGCCTAGTCATGGCATCAAGAGACCTTGTGTGAAAGCATGGTCTTGGTTTCTTGGTGATATAAGTGGTCTCAAGCATGTGATAAGATTTATGGAAGTGGTTGAGCATGGGAAGAGGTTGTGTGGCATGTATATGAGGTGTTGAGAGCTTGGACAATGGTTAGAAGGTGAGTTTCAAGGACTATTGTGGTATACAGGTCAAGGTCTAGAGAAGCAACAAGAGAGGTGGTGGCCAAATGAGGTATGAGATTCAAATTTCAGAATGATAATGAGCATGTAAGGATTGTTAATGGTAGGTGTGTTTACTAAGTTTGAGGTCAAAGTTTGAAGGTTTAGGCTTGAAAAAGTGTTTTAAGGTCTACTTGAAGAGGTTTTTCAAGTGTTCATTGGAACCTACAACATTTACATGAGGACCTAATCTATTCATGATAGATGAATAAGGGTTGTATCTCAAAGTTACAAGAATTATTTTTTGAAATGAGGGGCTAAGCTTTATGAATGATTAATATTAGTGGAAGATGATTTAAACCCTCAAAGAACCCTAATAGTGACCTGATATGAAAGAAGTTATTATAAAGTGCACAAAATGGATTGGTATGACTAGCTTAGTGATTGGAGATTGTATTCAACTCTCCAAACATCTCCAAGTGTGATTGTGTCTTCAGGTGAGTGAGTGGACCCTAAATGAAAGGCCTTGTTTCTCAGATATTTACTATAGCATTCAGAGTTGACCAAATCAATTTTTTTAAATGGTTGGAGGACAAAGTTTGAAACTTGTAGTTTGTGTCCATGAATGTTTATGGATAAGTTATAGCACTAAGGTGTGCTAAAACAGTCATCTAACACAACCTGTCACTAACAAACCTAATGATGCAAATAGTGAGAAACCTAGGCAAGAGTGAGAATATTATTAGGGATGTATTATCACAGAATAGGGATGAATCCAAATACATGAAGGAATTATTCAAGACTTTTAATACATGTTCATGTTGGATAGAATTTTTAGAGATCATTTTATACACCAAAAATTTACTCACAAGTTGACTTATTTAATCTCAGTGAGGTCTATCTACAATAAGATTATGAGATTGGTCTATAAGACCAATATTGCTATTTGATCATATTATAATTATATTTAAAAATGGTCTAATTATCTCATAAAATCATCCATATGAATTAATATTCTATATAAATGGTCATACAGGTGTTGAAGGTCGTTATCACCATGATTGTGCTTCAAGGTAAACTATCAGTTCTAGGTAAGCAAGTTGCAATGATACGTTTGAGGCTTTATGCCATGAGTTGAAGTTTATAAATCACATTATGTTTTTTTGGGGGAAATGTATGACATATACATGTTTTCTATTAGGTTTGAGAGTCATTTAATGTGATTGAAATATTGAATCCAAAAGGGGTTGTCCAGTTCAGGTTTGACTGTGTGTATTAAAGACAACAAATTGGTTTGCAAAACTAATAATTCTAATTATAGCTTATGATATATTATTTTAGGTTGTTTTAATGATGTTTTAAGATGATGTTAATTCATTGGAATTCCTTTATTTTTTTCTTTTAAGTGTCAAAATTTCAATTTTCCATGACTGTGTTTTGAGGCTAGTTGGCAGTTCAAAGTGAGCATTTTACAGAGAATAGTTTGAGCCTATATACCTTGAGTTAGTTGAAGTATATAATAATTTTTTTAATGAAACTAAGGTCATTATATTCTTGAATATTTGATTTATTGTTATTTTTATTTGGAAAAGTTGTGTTTATGCTTCAATTGTTTAAGAGAGACTTTCTATGTGTCTGAAGGCCTATTATGAACAGTGTTTCGAGAAGGGTTTCAAGTGGTAGTTAGACCTAAAAGGTGGTTTGGACATAAATTGAAGTTTTATAAGGTATATTTTATTTTTTTATGAAACTATATTATTTTTAAATGAAGTGTATTTTATTTCAAGGGATCATGAGGTTGTAAATACAAGTTTGATATCAAAGGAAGTTGAGTGTGACATACTTAATAGACATGTTTAAAAATCATTGATTATAGACATGTTTTCTACTCATAGGCATTAAGTGTGATTACTCTAGACATTTTAAGATGTCCTTTGGGTCATGTATCATAGGTCTATATGCTCCATATGCCCTATTTGTGTAAGGTGAAGGTGATCAATCAAGATATAAGTTTGATAGAAGATGAACTAGGTGTTTTCTAGACCTAATGAACATTGAAATTATACAGGAAGGGTTGTCATGATGTAGATGGATAAGATATGGATTATAGAGCTTAGAGAAGATCATAATATTCTTTTATTCATTATGTGACTCAAAAGGAGAGTATGGACATAGGGGAGCTTGTTAGCTTTGTGATTTAAAGGATCAAGGTAGATATGTGAAAGTTCAAGTTGGTATGAAGGCATATTTGAGGTTGATGTCAGATATACAATGATATTAAGAAAAATCAAAAGTTGAAATGGATCTCTGTATGCAGTTTAGTCAAGATGTAGATGACATAAGAGGTATGCTTTGTTGAGGAGAAACTCAAGCATGCCAGAAGTTGTCTACAACAATTGGTATAAGCTTAAAGTGAGTTTTGGTCAGTTTTTCATTATGACTTTGTTGATTTTAGGTCCAAAGATCAGATGGTAGTTTGTGGAAGACCCTTTGGCATTGATGTCAAAGGGGGAAGATCAGAATAATGGAAAAGTTTAGTTTGGGGGAGCAAGGACATGTGGAGAGAAGATTCTAAGAATGGTTTGCGATCAATGATAAAGGGGGAGATTAATGAGAATTTTTATTATTTTTGAGGTCTAGCAATTAATGTTATCATTGATGCCAAAATTTATTGATAAGCTTGATGGAATAGTGTTTTCATTGATGTCATTGATGTCAAGGTTGATCAAAGAGAAGTCAAGGTTCAAAACAAAGAGAAAACTTGAAGACAACCTAAAAATTATTCTGTTAGTTGATGTCAAGGTCATTACAGTGATGTGAGAGTGTTATATAGTGAGTGATCTTATTTGATATATTTTACATAAGCATGTTTGAGTACTAATCCTTAAGTTTCAAGTGCTTGAGAATCCTAGTCATGGCATGTAAAGTCCTAGTGAAAAGGTTTGAGCACAATGGCTTGGTGAGATGGATGCACAGAGGCATAAGAGGTTGTATGGGACTATTTGAACATGTATGTGAGTCATTAGAGCACTCATAAAAGTCTCAAGGTCAGCCTATAGTGGTATGAACTTTAGACCTAGTCTACACCTAGACCACCTCTGGACCTTCCCTGACCTAATGAGGAATCATGCGATGTTTTCAAGACATATGAAGGATTTTTGGCTGTGTTTATGCATGAGTGAAGGCTAATGTCTAGGTAAGCATGAATAGTTGAGGTATTAGCATGAGGTTGTCAAAGGTGATAAATGGTCAAGGTTTTTACTCAATATTTTATTTGTTTTTGGAAGGCTTATGTCAAGTTTAATGATTTATCTAGTGAAAGATGATTAAGGTCAATTGTCAGGTTCTTAGCAAAGAAGAGTGTTGTGATAAGGTTTGCATGATTTCATTAAAAAGAGTTTTACAGTGGATAATTAAGTGTCATTGTGATGATATAAGTGCTTAATAAGTAGATCCTTGTGTCAAGTATCAAGAGCTTAAGGAGTCTTGTCATGGCCTATTCATGGCATGAAGAGACCTTGTGTGAACGCATGGGCTTAGTTTCTTGGTGAGATGAGTGGTCTAAAGCATGTGAAAAGTTGTATAGTAGCGGTTGATCATGGTATAGGTTCTGTGGCATATATGGTCTTAAGATCTTGTACAATGGTTAGAAGGTTAGTTTCAAGGATTAATGTGGTTTATAGGTCACGGTCTAGAGAATTAAAGAGAGATGGGGGAAAAATGAGGTATGAGATTCAAATTTCAAGATAAGAATGAACATGTAAGCATTATTAGTGGTGTGATATATTATCCCAAGTGTTTTTAAAAAGTTTGAGGTCAAATATTTAAGGTTTAGGATTGAGAAAGTGTTTTAAGATCTCTTGAGTACACATGATGAGTAGTTGTCTACCCAAGAAGGTTTTTAAAGTGTTCATTTGCATGTGCAACATCTACATGAGGAGATAATATATTCATGGTATATGGGGAAGATTCATAAATCAAATTTCTAGGCATTAGTTTTTGGAATGGGGGTTTAAGATTTACGAATGATTGTTAACAGTGGAAGATGGTTTAAACCCTCAAAGAACCCCAATAGTGACCCGATATGAAATAAGTTATTATAAAGTGCTCAGAATGGATTGGTATGACTATTTTAGATATTGGATGTTGTATTAAACTCTCTAATTCATTTCCAGGTGTGATTAAGTCTTCAATTGAGTGAGTGGACCCTACAAAAAAGGCCTTGTTTATAAGAGATTTGCTATAGCAGCCAAAGTTAACCAAGTAAAAGTTGCTAAATGGATGGAGGACAAAGTTTGAGATTTTTATTTTGTGTTCATAAATATTTATATAAAATTTATAACCCTTATGTGTGCTAAGTAGATCATCTAAGATAACCTGTTGCTAACAAGCCTAATGATGCAAACAGTGAGAAAACCAAGTAGAAGTGAGAAGATAATTAGGGGTGTGTTAACATGGAATAGGGATGAATCTGAATACATGAATAAATTGTTCAATAATTTTAATACATGTTCATATTGGATAGAAGTTTTGGATATCATTGTATATACCAAAAATTTACTCACAAGTTGACTTGTTTAAGCTCAGTGAGGTCTGTGTACATCAAGATTATGAGATTAATTTGCAAGACCAATATTGCTATTTGACCATATTATCCTTTTATCTAAAAATGCTATAATTATCTCATAGGATCATACATATTCATTATGAGTCTCTATAAATGTACATACAGGTGTTGAAGGTCATTATCACCATGACTGTGCTTCAAGGTAAACTAACAATTCTAGGTAAACAAGCTCCAAGGATAAGTTTGAGGCTTTATGCCCTGAGTTAAATTTTATAATGCACATGATGTTGTTTTTGGAACATTTATTTTATATTAATGATTTTAGTAGGTTTGAGAGTCAGTGAAAGTGTTTGAAATATTGAATCTAAAAGGGGTTGACTGGTTTAGGTTTGACTGTGTGTACTGAAGACAACAAAAATTGCCCTGCAAGACCAATAGTTGTAATTAGAGATTATGATATTTTTTTTGGAGTTTGTTTTGACGATGTTTAGATCATGTTAATACATTGTAATTCCTTGATTATGTTCTTTTAGGTGTCATAAGTTCAAGTTTCCATGATTGTGTTTTGAAGCTAGTTGGTAGTTCAGAGTGAGAATTTTGTAGTGAAGAGTTTGAGCCTATATAACCTAATATGAAGTATGAAATAGATTTTTTAATGACTTTGAGGTCATTATTTTTATGAATATGTGATTTATTTTTATTTTTATTTGGAATTATGCTTTAGTTGTTCAAGACAGACTTTCTGTGTGTATGAAGGCCTATTGTGAACAATGTTTTGAGAAGGGGTTCAAGTTGTGGTTGTACATAAAAGGTTTATTAGAATTAAAGTGAAGTTTGATAAGATCTATTTTATTGATTTTTTAAAATATCTTGTTTTTTAATGAATCTTATTTTGTTTCAAGGGGTCGTGAGGTAATGTGTTATCAAAGTAGGCCTAATTGAATTAGGTCTCCTTAAGGCCTAAAAGAGGATTTGATCTATTTTAAGTTACATCCAACCTAATACAATGATTTATTCATGATTTTAGTGTCTCCTAAATCCTATTTTGTGGAAAATATAAGTGGGTAAGTGTTTATGGTTGATCAAGAGGTGTATGAGCAAGAGACTAGTATAAGAACAAGGCTAATTAAGCCTATTAGTGAGAGGATCATGGTATGGATGTATGAGTGAATGAAATAGAATATCCTTGATTGGAAGGAGGTAGTATATACCATTAAAGGAGATTAGGTATAATACCATGAATATATAATAAATTTTTTGAGTATGAAGATAAAGGTCATATGACCTAATCAGTCTTGAAGAGACCTAGATGAACGAAGAGGCCTATAAGACAGTTTGAGAGGGATAAGAATGTGAAGATATGAAGAGGTGGTCATCATAATTTGGTTTAAAAAGATATTTTTATGAAGTTTATCAAATAAATTAGATGTCTAAGTTGGTGCTAAGTCTTCTAGGGGGTTGGCGACTCCTTACAAGTGGGTGCTTGCTGAAGCCTAGCTAGGTTAGTGCTTAGATAGTTGGGTTTGGTTCTCCATGTAAATTTGGTGTTTCACAAAATCTTGGTTTTTGTCTTAGAGGAATTTATTCCATTTTAAAATATTAGTGGGTTTCTTCCCCTTGAATATTTCCCATATATATGATGTGTTATCTTCTTTCATGCTCTTGTATGGTTGCTTATGCTTGCTAAGATCTATTTACTTGTATGAATGGTTCATGACTGTAAGTTGAATTAAATGAATGTTTTGAAGACTGATTTAACACTCCCTCTTAGTTATTGTGTTTCCAACAAAAACATGAATTGGATTGAAAACAAATTTCTTAAATTTTTTAAAAGACACAAAAAACTAAAAGAAGTGCAAAAAATCAAATGAATTTTATTTTCTATTTATTTTTGTAATTAGAGGTGTATG
>JARHVA010006827.1:110000-147500 GCA_037957365.1 Torreya grandis
TGGTGGAAATCCACCTGGATCAACATAGACTAGAGAAACATCTCCAATATTACTACATGTCATGATAATTGCTTGAGATTTAACACTAGAGACATTATTGGTTAATCCATCTATATGCAAAGGTAGATGGAAACATTGAAGGTTTTTTTTTTTGGTAATTCACTCTTTTAGAGGTTTCAATGGTTGAGGAGTATATAATTCATCAAACCTTATTCTTTGCCATTGAATACCTATAAATACATAACAAATCCACTACTGATCCATGTTTATGGTAAGAGGAGCATGGTTTTGAGAAGTTGGGAGAAATATTATTGGAAAAGGGTGTAAGAAAGAGACTTGGTATTTATGGACATTTCTCTTTTAAGTTATTTTTTAGTAGATACATAGAAATAATATATTATTTTTTTCCACATATAAATAAATTTGTGTCTTGTGTAGTAGTTGATGATCAAATAATAATCAACCAATTTATTATCCATAATAGATAATTGATGAGAAAGTGGATAGAAGCATATGAAATGGAAAAAATCATACAGTGGACAAAAAAGATTAATTTAGGAGAATCTATGGGCTCAAAATAGTTGTACGTGAATATTTGTGAAAGCAACATTGGTCCCAAGAGTGAAAAATTAATTGGGTATATGATTATCTCCAATATTTAAAGGAGAATGGTAACCTAACTAATGCAAATGGATAATATTTGGACAATGCAAAAGGATGTGAAGAATTTTTAAGTATTCTTTGTGATGAAGTTATAATTTTTTAACCAAACTATTTAAATTAAAACTATTATCTTCAATTCTTTCCTATATATTATTAGGTTAGAACATATGATAAGATGTGGATTGACAGACAATAATTTTGTGTATAAATTTTGGACAATAAGATAATTGACTATAATTGTGAAATTACTACATGAATCTTGAGTAGGCTAATCATGAGAGTCATAAAGATAAAAAATTAATTGAGGATAAATTGGATTATGTTGGGTTGATCCCATGGATACTTAAATATGGTATTAAGTACTTGAAAATGAGAAGCTCTGACATATATTTAACATGCATGATTGCACACACAAATATGTTTGTAACCTGCCATTATCTCACACCTACATGCTACCTTATGAGTCTAATTCTTAATGTTTGTTATAAAACACCTATAAGAACCTTAAAGTCCATGTCAAACCAACTTATTATCTCATTATTACATAACTAGACCTTCAATTGTTCATCCCTATGCCTAGTTCATTAATGTCAAACTCGATCAGTATTATTAGTCGATATTAACATGAAGTTTAATATAATTACCTTTGCTCATAAACATGTATTTTTTAAAATATATGAAATTATTAAGGAATTTCCAATCATCCTAGCATGTCAGTGGCATGATAAATTACATAATTAGAATTACACACACACACATACACACACACACACACACACACACACACACACACACACACACACACACACACACACACACACACACACACACACACACACACACACACACAAATCAAGGTCTCACTTTATAGGGGCTTGAAACTGATCTAGTACACATCTATACACTATTAATATTGAACAAAACTATAATATTTTTTTCCAAATTATGAATCAATAACTAGGATAAAACAATAGTAAAGTTTGAAGAATACCAAGTCCACATCAAAACAAATATTTTCAAGTATCAAATTCAAATCATTAGTTGTAATTATATAATGAAGGAGCACAATTACACAATCACACTAGGTGGGAGAACTATACAGGGATTGATTTCCCTAATTTGAGTATTAGATATTTATAAAATAGTAAATCATCCATGGGGGTGATTGAATTAAACTCAATCCATTAAAATTTCTTAGTTTTTGTAGAATCATAAACCTCACAAGCATACATATGGTTTCAAGGTGAAGCAAGTTGATTTTTAGAGTTACACGCATCATTAAGTTTTGGCACTTCACATATAGATGTTTAATAGATAGGTGAAGGTCACTATAACCACTAAAATTTAGTATCATCAATTGATGTTGACTTAAATTTTATGAAAGCTACAATGCATAGACAAAAACATAGTTTTGGACTTAGCCAAATCACATGCATGCTCTAGACTATTTTCCATTCTTAGAAAGTAGTCACAATCAGATAATCAATAAAAAAGGATAAGTACTTATCCATTTATTTTAAATATTATATTTAACAAATGTCACTTGCCAAATCATTATAATATGTTTCAAGATTTTACATTCAGATTCATGTTTAAATACCATATTTAGTAATTTTAATTGAGACACTAGTTTTTATCCTCATAGGGATTCTAAATCCAAACTAGGGTAAAACATATTGGTGAACCCATGAATATATCAAATCATTTCAAAACCTAGGTCTCCGTTAGGGTTTCATCTTTATATGGTTTCAGATTTTAGCCTTAGATTTTTATTTTCAACTTTGATTTCTAATTATTTAGGAATAATATTTTTGGGGTGAAGGAAATCCAACAAAGACAAATCATTAGTAAATTAAAAATTCAAAAAATAATTGAAATATTATCTCAATTTAATCATATGTTAAACCAAATTCAAAAATGACTTGGACAAAGAAGTAATCATACATTTCAATAAATAATGTGGAGATGTCAAATACTAAAGATATAACACCATTAAAAGTAACAAGCCTTCAAGATAAACCAATAACAATATTAAAAATATTACTTGATCATAATATCATCACATTACCATCCATTATAAATAATTTTTTTGGATGTATCTCATATCAAAAATGTAAATCATATTATGATTATCATAAAATCACATGATGTGAAACATTTCATTACAACACATTATAAAAGAAGATTCAAAGATACAAGAATGAATGTACCATCAAAGTGACTCAAGATTATAAATAACATTCACCACCAAGTTCCAAATGAAATAAACACATAAATGTAACACACAAATGATACAAGAGTACATAAAAATATATTATGACTATTAAAAAATATATAGATGGTGTTTATTGATAATAAATTCAGCTTGATGAAGACCAACTCCCAAATGTATGTAGTGTTTCATTATTATAACACTTTGGGCTCAATATCAATGACATATTCAGTCCCATAATGGTTCATTCCTTAGACATATTATCATACTAATCACTTGTGATCCAAAGGTTGTTGATACTTTTGTATGGGTGACACCTTCTACCACCCATTTTATACTTATATTAGGATTGAAATGGCTATACTTGATGCAAGCCACAAAGGATAAAAAAATCAAGAAATTTAATTATTAAATGAATAAAATATAAAAAATATTCAACATAATGGAAATGGTACTCATCAAAAGTATTTTTTTTCCAAAGATAATAAGAACAAAATATGGCCAATTAGAGATTATGGAAGAAAATGCAATACATTTACACAATCTCAAGGAAAATCTAGGAGATATAAACTTTGATATTGAAGAGGATGACATGATCACCTATTTATTAGAAATAATTTAAAATATTCCAAATATAAAAAAATAAAATAATTAAAAAATTTTAAACATTTAAAATATTAAAAAATAAATAAATTAGAGACCTAAGCATACTCTGATTACTAGATTATACTATTTATAGTGTTATTTATCACATGTTTGGTAGATGGAATATTATCTTCATGCACACATGTATTTAATGGTATATTATTGAAATGGACATACATTTTACACATGGACATATAGATGCTAGGATTTCCTCTACCAAGTGGCCTTGCTGATTTTGGGGAAATCTTATTCTAGAGGTTTCACTATCATAGGTTATATTTTTATATAATCTTGTATCATGTTGAGCTATATATATTTATTAAAAATTTATTTCTAGTTACTCATATATTACATAGTTCTATATGGATATGATAGTTTACTAGTGTGTGACATTGATACATATAGACAGTGTAGACTAGTCTATACTTGTCTTGTGCTTCATTGATGTTGATACTCTTTTGCATGATATGCTAGTTTGTCATTTTTTATTGAGTGTGGTATTTTTCCTTGTTTTTTGAAATATATTTGTGTCCACTTGCATTTGGCCTTTGGAATTTTGTTGATGCAACATATTTATGTCTCTTATTTTTGACATGTTTATGTTCTTTGCATATGTCCCTTGGTCTTTTTTGTTATAACATCTTCATGTCCATTTTATGTTGCCCTTAATATTATGTGTTATACTAAATCTTTAGAACTTTTATTTATTTTTGTTTGTTGAGATTTCTAATGTTGAAGGGTCCCATGGTGCATATCATACACCTTTATTGGGTAGTATTATTCAATTATATTTTCCATGGTGGTTACTCATGCTTGTTTCATCAATACATCTATCTATAAATGAAACTTATATGCTCTATAATACATGTGTTACATACATTAATTATTTGACATATGCATTACTATGATGACCTACTCTCCATTTTTACATGATTATACATGATTCTATATTTATACATCACATGATAAAACTAACTTATTTTGAGACTAGTGACTTATATGTCACATCCCTAATCTCAAAAGGGGAGAATCATAGTGGACTTATCATAGAGAGATTAGCCTCCATGAACAAAAAATTAGGTTTTAGAATTAGAGTCTATATTTATAAGATTCAAAATGGTTAAGATATTAGATGTTTTGATTACATGACAAATATTGGTACATCAATATAAATTATGGGGGTATATTCCATGCATATGCACTTACTTTATAGAGATTTGAATACAAAAGATTTTAAATTAACATTTTATATCCAACTCTATGAACCATCATCAAGATAAAAAAAAATTGTACTAATAAATAAAAATACCAAATGAATTGGTATTTTGGTTTTGTTGATGAACTAGTTTAGCTAGTTTCATGGAGGTGTTTAACTACTTGGAATTTTTTTGCCCCTACTAGTTTTCCTAACCATTGAGACAATGTTGGGTTTTATACTTGATTTTTCATGTTTGGGGACTACTAATGTTTCTTATTAGGGTATATGAAAGATATTTTCCTATTTATCATGATGATTCAATTTTTAATTTCTAATTATATTTTATCACTCTTTTTTATTTATGAGATATTTACCCATTACATGCTCTAGTCATTAGGATTTTTTCTTGGGTTCCTTGTTATTCCATAGTATTTTAGTTATGTTTGTTCCACTTTTGAGTTTTTGGGTCTGATTTAGTTTCTAGATTAAAGCACTTCTAGTTTTTTGGGGCTGGATTCCACACCAATGTTGAAATGTAGGTTTAATTCAATCAAAATAATACCAACTAAATTATTAGCATTTTAAAGCTAAGAGTTATTTATCCACTAAAGACATTGAAAAATTCATTGTGAATACCCACTGATTAAATCACAAGACAAGATTATCTCCATATGATGTACACTAGATTTGTGATATCATTTATCTTCACATTATTTCACTTCATATATCCATTCATAGGTCAAATTCTAATGATTATATGCCCGTTTATACATTTTTGATGGCCAATTTTTAGTGAATAAATCTATCATGAAAATTCATTATAAGTAGAATCAATTCCTTGGTCAGCCAATCATTCCTTTCAATGATCTTTCTTAATACACAAAATCATAAAGTTTCCTTGACTTTACAACATTACTTTCCTTAACTTGGAAGTGTATAAAAATAAATTCATTATAAATATTTAGGATTTAAAATTAATGTTTTTAGTGACATTATATTTTTAATTTCTCCACCTTTGTTTACTTTGTCCCATCTCAAAAGCCTCCAATAACTTGTAAATGATGATGGCACATTTATTTTTCGGAATAAGTTAGTATTATAATTAACTCTGATATTTGTTATGGGGGTGACTATGGATTTTTATTTATTTTTTATTTTTTCCATATGAATGTTTAATATTTTTCTACTTTTTTGAATTATTATTTTTATTCTATATGAATGCTCGATATTTTTCTAATTTGGCTACTCTATTTTCCTAGTTTAAAATTTTAATGATCTAACTTTGTTTCCTAATATTTCACTTCGGTCACTTGGAAGACACCATTATTATTTATTTATTTAGTAAATAATGTTTGAAAAACGTAAATAAAATAATATATATTTTCAGACATATGTTAAGTGAAATAATAGTTGAACTTTCTTAACATTTTTAAGACCCCTAAGTAGTAATAACATAAAAAACAAGCTTTAATGATTGAATAATAAACCAAAGAATGTAAAATAATGTCTTATATTTTTGTGTCTTTAAGTGTAAATATGCATGCTTCAATAAATTCTCTAATGAGTGTTTGATTTCCTCTAAAATACTTCTTATTTTAAATAATAGATATTGTATCCCTAAATAAAATAAATGATTGTGTATTTATAGATAGATCAAATTCAAATGAGCCCTATGTTAGGGAATAAATAAATAAACAACTAAAAATGAAAAATTAATGTACACTAACTGACAGATTTTCCAAATGTAGTACCTTAGATACTTTTAAGAAAATAAAGAAAGGAAAATGGGAGACATGATGAAAAGCCACAAAACATACTAATAATTTATACCTTAAACTAATAATTGATAGGTATAAAAATAACCTAAAATCACATAATTTTAATAGCAAATAAATGAAAAAGGGACAATCTTAGGTTATATATATATATGCCATTTGTAATTATATAAATATATAAGAAATTAGGAGATTAATTAAAACTTATATAGATGTACCAACCATCGTAGAAATAAACATGTGATTTAATGTTGAAAACTAGCATAGCCATTGAACTCATCACCACTCCAATGCCAATGTTATTTCCATGGTAATATTAATGGAGGAAAACTACTTTTAACCCCTCCTCAATGGAATACAAATCCTTTTTACATAAAATATTTAATTGTAATGTTATCACATGTAGCTTTGAAATCCATTGAGTGAGAGATAAGAACAATTTCTTCTAGTACACTTCTTATTGGACTGAGGAGGGATAGTATATAAATCAGATATAAATCTCCTACCCTTTGATTGACAGACATGAAAATCTATCAAACCAATAATAAATAACAATGCATATTTAATCCTTTTACACCTAAGAGAGTTGGATCAAATATAATGAAAATGAAATATTTTAAGGATAGTGATCAATAAAATAAAATGAATTCATGTCTCACAAGTTAACAAAAATATTCTAATGTATATAAAACCCTAAGAAAGGAGTAAAGACAAGTTCTTAAATTCAAACACAATTATCATGTGATGTATATAGCTAAATAACTTTCAAAACATTAACTTGATTCTAAACAATCAACCAATGTCTACAAGGTGAAAGGTGAAGCTTTAAGAAGAGAATGAGGGAATGCTCAACACCATTATGTATAAAATTATGCTTGAAAAATAAAAATATCATGGTTTTAACACATTTTCTTAAAATAACCTTATTTATTTCTATAATGTATAAAAGGATCATTATATTTAATGGTGATCACATGAATATAAAATACATCTTTAACTTTAAGCAACATAGTCTCTCATTTTTTAAAAAGAAGCAAACATGCAAATTGTGAAGTAAAAAATTAAACTCATGCATGGAATATACAAACAAATCTACAAAAAATCAATGCAAATAAATTTTTTTCCATTATTTATTTGAAGAGAGGTTTATTAATGTGTGGATTATCCAAAATTTTAGCAAAAAAGTATTATGAGATTATTTTCCATTATTTTTTAAGAAAAAAATTATTGGAATAAAATATAATGAAAAAATAGTGTGTGTGATCCTAGAATTTCATGTCATCAAATCATACCAAGACAAAATCCAAATGCAAAAAATATTATATTCAAGTACAAACATAGTATGAATTAATCATATTTTCAAGATGTAATAAAGTAAAAATCCTATAACATTTCAATCCATGATGTGCTGCATTTGACATACAAATGCATAAAATCACTATTTTTTGGATTCAAATATAATAAAAAAATTTATTAATAAACATGAAATGAATATATGCAATCTCTAAATAGTGTAATGAAATTCGTAGAATAATGTAATAAAGATAGCAAGAAACAAGAACAATAACATCAGTCAATGCAATAGAGAGGGATCAATGAAATGAATCTAAAAAAGAGGTCTAATATAATTCATATAGCACAAGTTATATGAATATGATTTTGTAAATCTATGCATTGATATCTTGAATGGGTTTATATATTTTTTGTATTCAATTGAATAGGAACATTAAAAAAATTATCTATTTTTTTTCAAATAGGTTTTATAAATGGAAAAGTAGAAGAATATTGTATGCAATAAAGATGAAAGGTTTGCAGTAAACTAAAAAACACTCTTTTGGGTTTTCCCAATAGCAAGAACATCCATTTGACAAAATAATAGAATGAAAAGTAGGATTATTGTAAAAATATCCAAACTAATGTATAATAATATAGTGAAAAAAACTAATGTTCTTATTTTCTATTTATCAAAAGTGTGATGAAAAGAAAATACCATGGAAAAATGTTGTGTATGGATAGTATAAATTTGATCAAATCAAATCTTCAATCAACATTTTTTCCAAGGCATGTATGTTTTGAAATCAATTATATTAATTCAATGCTAAAAAAACATAAATTAAAAAACATGATAATAACAATTAATTACATTCGCAAATAATAAATACAAAATCTAAATATAAAAATTGAAAATGTATTCCTTTCTATTGGATTTTTTTTTTAAAAAAAAAAACATGGAAATGCTTAGTGCCGTGTGGATTAGACATTGAATTGAAGGACAAGCTACAAAATCAATTTCACATATAGAATCATGTCAATCTAAATTGATTAAAATGTGTAAACAAATCAAGGTATTATATAAAAAAAATCTAATTGGACTCATACACAAAAAATCAAGGTCTTATTTAAAAGGAACTTGGCACATATATCTGGGACACTTCTATACACTAATGCACATTGAATAAATCAAAATATTATTATAAAATTATTAGTCTATGAGTAGGATTTGTCACAAGACAAGTTTGAAAAACATTAAATTCAAGTCAAATGAAGCATTTTCAATTATCAAAACCAAATAATTATCTATATAGATATAGTGAAGGGACATAATTGGACAATCACACTAAGTGGGAGAACTATGTGTGGCTTGATTTTTCTCATCAAAGTATTGGATACATGGTCAATAATAAATCATTGAATTTGGGTTATTGAGTTATATAAATGCATTAAATCTTCATAGATTATGTAGGTTTCTATTCCTCACAAGCACACCTAGATTTTCAAGGAAAAAGAGATAGATTTATAAGACAAAGTAAAACATTAGGGTTTAGGATCACACATAAAAACCATATAAATAAATGAAAAAATTACCATATAATCATAATCATCATTTTTTCACATATCTAATTCGAAAATATAAATATTGTAAAATAGTCATCATGAAAAGCTACATACTAATATCTTCATTGTACTTACTATATTTAACACATGCAAGTTGACTGCTCATCCTTTCTTTAAATATGTTGAATGTATTTTTTTAAAAGCTAATATAGGTTGATGGGGACTTCTAAGTGTCCTTTAGAGAATTTATGAATGCATTTAACTCCAAGGGACATCCTCGACATAAGGGGAGGGTGCCAAAAGTAGTTGGGGATATGCCAAAAACATTTCAGAGATGCATAGACATCCTAAAAAAATAGAAACATCCCAAGGGATTGTATGTAAAAATTCTTTGAGGTTAGGAATGCTTTGAAGGGATGTTTTATCCTCCTCCTCAACTCTTTAAAATGTAGTAAACATCCCCAAGGATTATTTTATAAGGATAGTGAGGGATCACTAATTAAAAGTGACATGTAAGTTCTTCAATAATAATTTCTAATTCTAGACAACAAATATAACTATCTTTTAAAGAATTAAAAATAATTATAATAAAGATGTTGGTCCACCTTCTCATTTCCAATGCCTATACTTGGACATAAAATATTATATTTAAAGGATAAGTCCTAATGGTTGTTGATTAATCCAACTGTCACAATTGACATCATTAAGGGTATCTCTCCATTAGTAACTAAATGCTGACAAAGATTAATTTTGTTGATATCTATAACAATACATGTTTTCATAGTTGACGATACTATACAATAAAAATATGATAGATTAATAAAAAATTATCTGTGTAATATATAAGAGGTATAACACAAATGAATATTCCTAAAATATTTATAGTTTAACAACCCTAATTCTAGTCTTAAAATAAAAAAATGACAATAGATAGCATCTTGAAGATAGTTAAATTAACTACTTTTACCTTAGCTTATTATTTTTTAGAACTATCAATAGGTATTACATCCACATACTAGCATATTTTCATGAATTTGTGACACTTTTTGTGTCACTTATTTTTCTATGACTATTGATGCAAAATTTGCATCATAAATGGTCCTTGATGCAACATACACCAGGCATAAAATTTAGTCATGCACCATATGTTAGGTGTCAATTTTATTTGAAAAAAATGCCAACTCCATCTCGAAAAAAAAAATTGATGCAATTTTGTGTTAGTTTGTGTGTAAATAATGCAATTGTGTATTAATTTCTACTTTAGGTGCTATAAATTCATGAATTTTGAATTTATACATGGATATTAACTTAAGAAATGATGCTAATCATGATTAAATTACATTAAATATTGCATTAATCTCTTTAATTTAACATGAAAAAAATGAATTAGATTGGAAAAACAATTCTTTAAGTTTTTTTAACAAAAAACAAAAATTTAAATGAAGTGCAAAAAATCAAATGAGGTTTCCTTTATATTAATTTTTATAAGGGGATAAGGTGCATGATTTTATAAATTATATATATCTTTTTAATTCCAACTTTTAATAATCCCATTAAAATTATATATTTAATATGTTATAATGATCAAAGTAAGATAAGATTCAGTAGATGGGTACTAAATGTTTAGTGTTTTTTGTTGTAGAATTCATCTAGGTTAAAAAAATATAATAGTGGTTTTTAAATATTAGATAAATATATAATTTTTTGCTAAGCATGTCTCATGGTGTGAAGTGAGGTGTGTTCCACCACTACCTAGACCCAAAACAATGATGGTTATAGATTTAAGATTCTAACTACATTTAGAATATCAAAAGTGCCCTAGGGTTTAGGATAAAATCAACCATATGAAGTCATCACCATTTGTTTATGTAGTGCATTGGTAAGTGGTTACCCTTAAGAAAAAAATTATCTTCATTCCCTGAAGATGAAATAGTGTAGTTATGTGTAAATTAAACCCTTCATAGCTAGAGATTCAAAATATTAGGTCAGCTCACTATTTACACATGGGATAAGTATATGAAAGAGACCACATATAAAACACACCCTAGTCTAATTATTCCTAATTAATCTTGGGTATTTCTAATATTAAAATGGTAGATTTTAGTGACATCAACATTATTTGTAACTCAGTCAAGACACCAACACATAAATCACATTGAAATTAATATGCATTATATCTAAAAAATCATACAAGACAAGGTTGTTAATCTTAATTAATTTAGGCACAGGCACTATGAATAAATTTTCACTAAGGGATGGGTATAGGTGCTATGAATAAGTGCATTGATAAGGATATGATGAAGGACATGTCATAATGTGGAATGGGATGAAGATATCATCCATACTTTGTGATTTTCAATATGATAAATATTTCCTCATCACTCATATTATTGACCCAATGCACATGTTGAAATACAAATTGGAGACAAGGACGGACCTCAAAGTGTCAAACATAAAGATGAAGTATTGGTTGAATAAAGGAAAAATTATTGCATGGGTTATGAAAAATTACGGTGGGTAATTTATTCAACCAATAAAGAGAAATTAAGAAGTGTGTTGAGGAAGATAAGGATGCCAAAAAATTATCCGTCTTTTATTTGAAAGGCGCTCATAATTGATGGAAAAATCACAAGCCTTAAAAATTATGATTGTCACAATATGCTAAAGTTATGGATGTTGGTGTTCAATATTTATGGTAGGTTATGAAACTTATTTTCATAAATAAGTAAATAATGACATGATATTTTATATTTTAAAACATAATTCCCCATTTACTTTATTATCACATCAAATAATTTCATAAATATGTCTATCAAATATCATGCTTTGCAATGCATTTTTATCTAAATCATTAAGATTTTTAAGTTTATTTAATATTTTGTTTTTCAATAGGTGGGTCTCATTGAAGGAGATACATGAAGACAAGATTTTAATATAAAAAAATAAAATGATTGAAACCTTTTTAATTTTTGAAAGGGAGCACCCCAGAATCTACACAGAAATAATGGTGCATCTTGTATCCTATTTAGTGGACAATATATAGATACCAATGGTAATAAATTTGAATACTATCAAAACAAATAAAAATCTAATAGGCCAAGATTTTTAATAATAACCAATATTGACTCATATTAAATGCTTCAAATAATTAAAAATCATGTATAAATAAGCCTCAACTTGGAATTGGAGTTGACATGAAAAACTCTAAAAATAAATAAAATTCAACTTGTTATTTTTAATAAGTCTTGCATGTAAGTGTGTGTAACTCTAAAAATATCCAAAAATAAAATAAACTCTAAAATTAACTAATCAAATGAATTTAAATTGAAGTTCAAGTCCAGTTACAAAAATAGACCATTTTTAGATTTAATAAAAATTCAAATATAAAATTAAACTACAATTTTAGACACTTAGATAGTCAGGTATGTCCTTTGAAGAATATCAAAAATGTCACATAACTGGAAGGTAAGGTTATGGAAGTATTAAAATTTTTGGTTAAATAATTTTGGCATGATGATGGGCTCAAATAGAGATATGGACCAAAAGTTATGGTCTTTGAAAGTTAAACCTTTCTTTTCTACATAATAGGGTTATAAGCACAAGACAAATGTTTCTCGTAGAGAGTGATCTGGTGCCCAAACAATGAACTGGTGGAAAATTAGCTAGTTGAGATTCTATATGAAGTTATGTGTGTGTGAAAGCTTTGTGAGAGAGATAATATGTGTGTGAGAGAGAGTGAGAGATAGAAAGAGTGGGGAAGAGAAAGATAGTGAATTGAAACAAAAATATACCTTATTTGTCTATTTGTCTTTTATAAGAAATACTCTTCAAAAAAATGTATGGTTTTTATTTTATAGCATAATTGTTGCTAACTATCCTATCTATCTAAGGTGTGTGTGTGTGTGTGTGTGTGTGTGTGTGTGTGTGTGTGTGTGTGTGTGTGTGTGTGTGTGTGTGTGTGTGTGTGTGTGTGTGTGTGTGTGTGTGTGTGTTGAAAGGTTTGAGATATGTTATATAATTTCATCCATTTTCATGTATGACTCGTAATATCTGATAGTTACACTATGACATCACCAATTTATGTTACTATCTAGTTATGGGATCCAATGTTGATACTGTAAGAATTGTGTAGTATTATAGTGGTCAAACTAGATTATGAGAATTGGAATAAAGGTGATAACCCTCAAAAAGAGTTTTCTACTATTAGTATGAAGTTAACTAAGAAACTATGGTGATTTTCACTTAAATGTAGTGGTGTAAATCCATGTAGACCAATAAAGATTAGAGAAGTGTCTCTATAATTATCAAAAGACATTAATATGGTTTGAGCATTAATGTTGGAGACACTATTGTTTATCCACCTATATCAATATCCTCTGCTTATAAATTAATAGTCCCAATTATGTTAATTCAATAAAGTAGGTGTGGAACCTTTGCATCTATCTATTACTAGGTGAACTATTTGGATTATTGTGGGAGTTGACCCATTTTGATGATTATGTATACATGCATATAGTAGTTTTGTGTAAACATGGCTTCCAAAATATAATGTCTTTTAAAATTGAGGTTATGTGTCATTCAGTGGTGAAGTAAAAAACACTGAGTATGCATATCTACATGTCACAATATTTTTAAGAATGTGCACAACATATGTTGAGCATGAAATCACTCTAAGAATCTAGTATCTCTTACTATCTACTAATACAATTAAACTACAAGAATTAGCACTGTACATACAATTTTGAATATGCAAGTATAGATGTCCAATTATTGCTACATCACAAAATGACTTTTAAGTAAATGAATAAATATCATATGAAAAGTGACATTGAAGAGTGATGTGAATACCTTAGATTTTACAAGGGCGAAGCCATCCCAATTTTTAAGGCTATAGAAGATGCATTGTTTGAACATTCAAGAGCCTAATGATTCTTTCAAAAATTATGTTTTTCAGTTAAAACCATTGATCAAAAATTTGATTGGCTACCCTTGTACCTACATATGTGAATGGAATAGGTGTTCTACTTTAGTGTTTGACACTATGGGGGTTGTTTGTGAAACATTAACCATAACGATGGGATTTGCATCAATGATTACATCTGAGGGATTGAACCCATTATCATTTATTTATATTCATGTAAGTAAATTATTTTTATGTAAGGCACTCTAGATTGGAGTGGTTACTATTTTTATGTCTAGTGTACCATTTATAAGGCTTATATGGTTTAGAATTATCTGAATAGGCTATATTATTTAGTTCAAACGTTTTTAAATTCTTTAATTTCTACTTAACATCCCCCTCAATATTTTTGTCATAGTGATAAGCATCAACAATTATCTTGAATTTAACCAACTTTAGTCTAGACTAAATAACTGGTCATAGGCCACTACGATACTTGAGGACTCAATGCTAATTTATATTTAAAGAGCCCAATATTACATAAATAATATGTAAAGAATCAGTATAGTATTAGATTATTTGGTCAAAACCTTTCCATAGTTGTGACCATTGGATGTAGTGATCATCATAGACATCTTTGGGCAATATTTACCTCTGATGGCTTTGATAAAGTTATTCTATGTTGTTTCAGGGTAGAATTCTATCTAGTCTTTCTTAAAAGAATGTGTGGGACACCACTTTTTGATAAGGAAAGAGACTTTAGGAAGTGCAGTCTTAATATATTTATCATCTAAAAATTAATTCATGGAAAAATAAGATTCTAACTAATCTAACCATTTTTCTACTACATTTATATTAATTTTACTATCAAACATAGGAACATCTAGGTCTATTTAAAACTTAGGGGGATTTGATGTCTAAAATCTTTAGCGATGATGAAGGTGATGCAACCACACATTCAAGGAATTCTTAAAAATTGGTTGGAAATTTTTTTGACATTCCATGAGTGTTTTCATTATTTCATTTTTATCATTGCATGAATCTCATCTTACATTGATTTGTTCATTCTATCAAAATGATCTAAAAATTAGTTTGATGGATTTCAAGATTTGATGCCTAGGCTTAGATAGTTTGATTACATTTTATAGGCCATAAAAGAATGAGATGTACCATTATGATACCACTGATCTGGTGCCCAGGGAATGAACTTATAGACAAATCTCTTGATGAGAATCTATATGAAGTTATGTGCATGTGCATAATATTTATGAGAGAGATAATATGAAAGAGAAAGAGAGATATAAAACTGAAATACAAAAAGTATTTTATTTATATTTTATCTCATACATGGCATAGTCTTGAAAAATATTTATGGTTATTATCTTTTAGCCTAATTATTGTTAACTATCCTATCTATCTAATGTTATAGATGTATTTATAAATTCACATATCAAGATGTTTTAGACATGTTATGGAATTTTAACCATTTCCATGTATGAATAGTCATCTCTAATGGTTACATTATGAACTATAATTATTATTGAATTATGGGCTACAATATTAACACTATAAGAATTGTATAATAATAAAGTTATCGAAATAGATTGTGAGAATTGGCACATATGTCTTAATACTTGAAAAGAGTCTTCTTCCATTATAGTAGATCTATATAAAAATAAATAATCTTTTAGTTTAATCAAGTGGTGTAGAATACACTGGGACAAGTGTATACTAGAGAACCATTTCCACAATTATCATAGGCCATGAGAATGGGTTGATTTTTAACACTATAGAAACTATTGGTTAATCCACTTATATCAGAGAGTTATATGGAAAAATTGAAGGGGTTTTATTTTAAGACGTTAAATCATCTAGGGATTTTAATGTTTGATGGATATATAATTCACCAAACCTTATTTTTTGTCATTTAATACCTATCAAAACATAAAATATCCACTAGTGCTCCATGTATATGGCAAGAGGATAATGTTTCTGAGAAGATAGGAAACATATTATTGGGAAAGGGTGTAAGCAAGAGATTTGGTATGTATGTAAATTTATCATTTAAGTTATTCTTAACTAGATGCATAAAAATAATATATGAGTTTTTTCTCCATACAAATAGAATTATGTGTCTTTTGTAATAGTTGATGATCAAATAATAATCAACCTATTTATTATATGTAATATAGAATCAATGAGAATTAGGATTGAAGCATATGAAGTGAAAAAAAAGCATGCAATAGAGGAAATAGATAAATTTAGGAGAATCTATGGGTTAAAAATAGTTATACATGAGTCTTTTTGAAAACAACATTGGCCCCAAGGGTCAATAATTTATTGGCTATATAACTATCTTCAATATGTAAAAAAGAATCATGACTTAACAAATGTGGATGGAAAATATTTGGACATTACAAAAGGATGTGAATAATTTGTAAGTATTCTTTGTGATAGATTTACAATTTTTTAACAAAATATTTATTAAATATATCATCTTGTTTTCTTTTTTCTTTATTATTAGGTTAAGATATATGATAAGTTGTAGATTTATGGATAATACTTATGTGTATAAAGTGTGGACAATAAGAGAAATGAATGTAATTATGAAGTTATTATTGGGTTTGAGTAGGCTAATCATGAGAACTGAAAAGATAAAACATCAATTGAGGGGAAATTAGATTATGTTAGGTTGATCCAATATATACTAAAATATGGTATTAAGTACTTTCCATGACAATATTTCCATATATTTAAGACACATGACTTGCACACACAATTATGGTCCTAACCTACAACTATCTCATGCCTACATGCCACCTTATGAGTATGAACCTTTATATTTATTGTCAAACACATAAAAGACACTTTTAGTCTATGACAAACTAACTTATTATCTCATATAAACATACTTAGATCTTCAAGTCATTATTCTATGCCAATTTCACTACCATAAAACTAGGTTAATATAATTAGTGGATACTAATATGAATTTGACTATAGTGACCTTCTCTAAGAAACAACAATTATTTGAAATATAAGATAGTATTAGGGGTCGACCCATCTTTCTAGTGTGTTAGTGTCAAGAGAAATTACCCAATTGGACTCATATATATACAAATCAAGACCTCACTTGATAATAGACTTGGCACTTATCCAGTACATGTTTATACACTATTATACATTGTGTAAACTACAAAATTATTTAAAAATTGTGAATCAATCAATATAATAAAACCATAGATAAGTTTTAAGTATACCAAAACCAAGTCAAAGAAAGAATTGTCAAGTATCAAATCCAAATCATAAGTTGTATTCATATAATGAAATAGATAATTTTGACACATTAAAAAATAATATTCAAAGATAAAATAATGAAGGAACCATCAAGGTGACATATGATTAAATTGAAAATGCATTAATTTATAAGCACTAATTTTAAATAATTAAAAATATAAACAAATAAATAATTAAAAAAAAAATTTAAATAAAATAAAATAAAGTCTTAAGCTTGACATGATTACTGGATTATACTATTTATAGATGTTAATTATCATATATTTGGTAGATTGAATATTATTTTCATATACACATGCATTTAATGTTTAATGAGTGTGATGAAGGACCTAAATGTTACACATGAACATATAGAAGTTGGGATTTCCTCTACCTAGTGGCCATGTCAATACTGAGGAAATTTTATTCCACAAGTTTCACTACTATAGGTTATATTTTCATATAATATTCTACCATGTTGAGTTACATATATTTATTAAAAATGTCTTTCTAGTTAATCAAATATTACATAGTGCTACATGGATATGTTATTCTAGTAGGACATGACATTGATATATATATGGATGGTGTAGATTAGTCTTTACTTGTTTTGTGGTTCATTGATGTTCTTACTCTTTTACATGATACACTAGTTTGAGATTTTATATTTTATGTGGTGTTTGGCCTTTTTTAATGTAATATATTTATATCCAATTGTATGTGGCCTTTGGCCTTGTTATATGCAACATATTTATGTCACTTATTTGTGACATATTTATGCTCCTTGCATGTGACACATGGATTTTTTTTTTGTAACATATTTATGTCTATTGGATGCATCCCTTGGCCTTATGTGTGACATTAACTCTTCATATTGTTGAGGTTGTTGTGTTTTTTGAGTTTTCTAATATTGAATGGTGCTATGATCCATATCACACACTTTTATTGGGTAGTCTTATTCACTTATATTTTGAGTGATAGATATTCCTACATCCTTGATAAATACATTTATCTAGACATGACACTTATATACTATACAATACATATGTTACTTACATGTCGTATTTAATGTATAAATTCTTATGATGACATACTCTCCACATATTCAAATTATTTTACATGATTCTATATTTATACATGACATGATACAACTAACTTATTTTGAGATGAGTAACATACTGAACACATTCTTCATCTTAACAAAAGAGAATTATAATAGGATTTTTATAGAGACACAAGCCTCCATCAATAGAAAAATAGATTTTAGAATATGAGCACTAATTTTAGAGATTTGTAATAGTTTAGATATCAAATGGTTCAATTACATGACAAATATTGGCACATCAGTACAAACTATGGGGGTATATGCCATACATATGAAATTAATTTATAGAGATTTGAGTAAAAATTCATATGCACTTGAAAGGACATGTATGGGAATATTTTAAAAATTTATATGAATAATAATTTTAGGCTTTCACATATAAAAAAATTGAGATACAAGTTCTCAGATTAAAAATATAGATGCACAACATTTTATATCGGTTGGTAAATATTTAGGGGGAATGATACTTGTTCGTACATATATACATACTTTCATATTCACTAAGCATGATACTATTTAACTATCATACATATTATGAAAATTCAGTTTTGGCATAATGATAAAGAGGCATGATACTTATTTAGGCATATTTATATATTAGTGAACACTATTATAATTTTTTTAATCTATCACCAACTTCTCGGGCCACATCGAATAGTGAACAACCTTAAATCTATAAATTCCTATGTAGTAGTTGATTAATTTTTTTATGGGTAATGTATATTGAGGTTGAATGGTTCTAAATGGCCATGACATTAACTATATTAAACCCCTCATGTGGTTTGCATTCTTTATTGTATCCAAGTAGTTATTTAATAAATACATTGCGTATTTCTTCTCAAATATATAAGGGTTGGGGAATGTTGTATTGCCAACCTAAGGGCTTGCATAGTCACAAAAAACTAGGGTTTTATCACCCTCAAATTCTGTATGGCTCAACAAGATGAACCAATATCCAAGTGCATAAGAGGAAAGCACCTTTTGCCAATTCTTCAACAAAGAATCATCATTTCCAACAAGCTATAATTGAAACATTGGTTTCACAAATATATAGGTGTACTCTTTCCTTGATATTTAATTTTAAAATTTAAATTTATGGATATTGGTCCTACCATATGTTTTTTCCAAGTTTTTTTTCGAGCGACCTACAAAATTGGAGCTTCCTACAAAATATAAAGTGAGTCACACAAGCTTAGGTACACATTTTATTTTTTATTCTTGTAATTACATTATTAAAATAAAAAGGGGAATTTGTAGATACTAGGATATGGTATTAATTATTACAAGCAAACTTAGGGTTTTAAGATGAAAGTGATTTATTTATGGAGTTATGTGTACCATCAGGGTTCAACATTACATATAAAAAGATTTTAGAGATAGGAAATGGTGAAAATACATTCATATACCTTTTTTTCCATAGATCAATATCAAAAATTACAAGCTAATATTGACAATAGATATAAATTCATATTTAATAGAATCAACCCCGTGTACCCAAAAACATAAGTTTAGATTTAAATAAACCATATGCTTGTTTTAGTACTTTTTTAACTATGAGATATCATTCATAATAAGATAATGAATCAGAAAAGCTAATTACTTATCCCTTTATTGAGATTACTATATTTAACATATGACACTAATCAAATCATTAAAATTTATTTCAAGGTATTATATTTAGGCTCATTATTAAATTACAAATTTAATAATTTGAATGCATATACTAGTTTCTATTCTATTAGGGTTTCTAGATATAAATTAGGGTATAATTTTTTTGAGAAATACTTGATTTAAATTATTGGAGCCACAAAATTATATTTTTCAAATGTAGTTAGTATGAGGCTTCTGATGACACTATTTGTGTGAATAAATGTAAAGATATTGCTTTATAAATCAAAGACCACACTCAAAATTTAATATAAAATAACGATCCCTAAATTTTTCCTCAACATTATTTACAAGTTCAATTTTTTATTTTTTACTTTATTAAAAAAATGTTGTTACATTTTTTTATTTAAGTACATATACATATATTGAATTCACACATTATTTTCTCATAATGAAAGTATGAATGACACATATAGAAGTGGATAATATATTATCATCCTATCACACTTTCCTACGACATAATATTTATGCCTATAAATGATGACATTTTTGGTATCTTCACAAATACCTTACTCAAGGCTTGTATTTTTCACCTCAAGAAAATTTTGGGAGTGGAGAAAGATGTAGATACTAAAATATAGTTTTTGGTACTTGACAATGACAGTGACAAGCTTGACATAAATTTACCATGCATGATTTGAGCACAAAACTAATGTTATAATCTACCATTTTATCACGCTTGCATGATATTTCATGAGTTGACCCTTCTATTTTGATTTACACACCTACCTGAACCTCGTTGTCTATTTTAAACCTACTAATTATCTTTCATAGACATCTTTAGACCCTCATTTTAATCAAACTATACATTGATTATTTTTATTAGTATAGGTTAGTATCACGTATCACTAGTCAATACTAACCTGATCTATTCATAACAAACCCTATCCTAACAATAACTAATTTTCAAAATTAAACCCTTCCTTAAGGTCAGTCATCTACCTAGGATATTTGTGGTATGATAAATTACCTAATTAGACTCATGTATAAATAAATCAAGGTCTTATTTAAATTTAATTGGGCACTTATGTAGCACACATCTAAATACACTTTGCATGTTGAGTAAATCCAAATTTTCTTTCCAAATTATGAATATATATTACTAGGAGTAATAACAAAACCAATTTTGAGTTCACTAAAAATAAGTTAATTTAAGAATTTTGAAGTATCAAATCCAAATCATTAGCTATATAGATATAGCAAAGGAGCACAATTTCACAATCAGACTAAGTGGGAGAACTATGTGTGGCTTGATTTCCCTTCTTAGAGTATTTGATAATGGTCAATGGTTAATCATCAAATAGGACTGATCAGGTTAGCTTAGTGTATTACACATTCCTAATTTTTGTATGTTTCTAGTAGACTAATTTTTGGGACAACATACATTATCATGATTTGGGATCACACATACAAATCATATAGAGACATGAAAAGGTGACTATATAGTCACAATCCCTCATTTCTACATACGTAAGTACTGCCAACACATGCCAGTATCAATTTTGGATACTGACCTAAAAAAAAAATAACCCTATAGATACAAAGGGATAATTCTTGAACTAAATAAATCACAAACCTACTTCTAGCTGATATCCATTTCTAGAATATTGTTATAATCAAATAGTCACCCAAAATACTAAGTAATCATCTCCTCATTGTACTTAATATATTTTGCACATGCCACTTGTCACAATTTTACCAAATTTTAGGGAGGATATAGGAAATAAATAAAATAATATCATATATGCATGTATGAATGAAATTGTATTATACATATAATATTAAACATTATAAAGAGTTGTATTGAAATTATAAACATATTATTAAAAATAATGAATATTGAGTTCAACGAAAATCAAGTTTGTGAATTAAGTATATGAATTACTTTATTATTATATTATAATGAAAATAAATAGAATATTTCATGCCATAAATTAATTAATGGAATAAATAATAAAATATTAGAATCATATTTGAGCCATGAAACAATGTAAGCTGTAAATATGGAGAAACTAGTTTAATACAAATATCATGTTGGATGTTGATTGTCCACCCTTTATTTAAATATTTTGAATGTATTTTTTAAGAAATTTTGGAGGATGATGGGGATTTCCATGTGTCCTTTATATTCTTGATGAATGTCTTTAAATTCTAGGGACATCTTGAGCACAAGGGGAGATGCCATAAATATTCTAGGTATGCCTAGACATACTTAGAAAATATAAACACCTCTAGGAAATGCATGTCAAAATTAATGGAGGCTAGGGATGCTTTGAGGGGACATTTTTTCTTCATCTTCAACTCCCCAAAATTCATGGGACATCCCCAAGGCTTATTCTAGAGGTATAGTGAGGGAACACTAACTAAACATGACATGTAAGTTATTGAACAATAGTTTCTAATTATAGACATCCAATATAACTATTTTATTATACCAAAAAAAAAAAAAAATTATGATAAGGATGCTGGTCCATTTTATCACATGGATATATATTTTTCAGCTTGTGTTTTGGTCACCATCATGGTTACTAGCTAAAAATGTTTCTTCATATGATAGTTCAAAACATAAAATATTGAAGACATTTTTGCTCAATAATTTTCAAGATAAAGATATGTCTTCTCATGTTTATCAATGTATACTCCTTTTGTTAGTATATTCTCTTTTAATTTTAGACATTGCTAATTTTGACATTTTTAAAATTTCTATTAGGAAACCATACACTATACAACTATCTAAAAATAAAAGAATGCAATTACAGAGATAATTAAATAAATAAATCCTCAACATACACGAGACAAAACACATAATTTACTTGGAAAAAGCTTAGCAAGCTAACGAAACATCCACAAGGTGATATATCAAGATTTATTGATTCCAAGATGAATAAATTACATGTGAATTTGATGTGTAGATTACATATCAATTCCACAAATATAAATACACCTAATTGGCAAAGCACTGTTAGGATTCCTCATCCTAAAAAAGAGTGGAAAATTGCCATTATAACTTTTCTTTTAAAAATAGAATCTAGTGGAATTTATTTTCACAATAATGGGGGCCATTTTATACCCACCCCCTTTGTAAAATTGGCCTATAAACCACACTACAAAAGGGTCCAAAATTTAACTTTGTTATCACATATCTAATAATTTTATATTTATGCAAGTAGTTTGTTTCATCTTATCATATTGTGTGTACATCCTAGTGGTTTCTAACCTAAATCACTATTAATCTTTTAATTTATAATCACTAGAATGCTAGATTATCATAAGTCATAAATGTTAACTGATGAGAAATGATATATTTTACTATTTTCATGTTATGAAAAAGTAGATATTCATACGATTTTATTATCATAAAAAAAATTTAAAAACAAAATGTGAAAAGAAAGTAAGTAGGTCAACTTCTACACAATTCTAGGTTTGATGCTTACACATTCAAAGCAAGTTGTCATTTAGTCTTGTAAACAAGGAGAACATAAATAGATTAGGATTGAAATTAAGGTCATGTTTTAAGTTGCAGCCAAATCAAATGCTAGTGCTTAAAATTTTTAATCTTGGGTTTTGGCCTTATGATTAAGTTTTCTAGAATATTGAACCTTGTAAATAAACATAGAGAATTTACAAAATTACTCTTTGATCTCACTCACATGGGAAACCATCTACATTAACACACTCTACAATGATTGTTTTTTAGCCAACTTATCCCATTTATATAGTACTTGTTAAACTCTGAGGAACTCAAGGAATCTTGAAAATAAGAATTACTTATTGTGAGTATGAGGCCAAATTTGAAAAAAAATACAAAAGAATAGAAACACATTATAATAATTTTGAAGCAAACATTTTATGAGAGAGGTGTCTATGGTGGAACATTTGACATAGAAATAACTATTTTTATAATATTTAACAAATTTGTTCATGTAAAAAGACATATGTATTATGCTCTTGTTTCAGCATTGGATTTTGATTAAAAAAACATTTCTCTCAAAAGTCTTTGGTCAAAAGACAATTTAGGACATAATTCAACTACTATAGTTATTTTTGGATAAAGAATTTTGAAGAAGAATGGAGGTAATTTGGTTAAGGCAACTACTGAATTTATTTTTGCATAAAGAATTTTGAACAAGATTGGAGGTAATTTGGTTTTTACAATTTCCTAGAAAATATTGAAATCATAAATTGAGAACATAGAGGAGAGATATTTTGTCTTTTTGTAATGATCTCGATGGAGTACATGTGTAGCTACACTTTTGTTGAGTTACGTTGTGGGCAATATTATGTCCATCCCCATTAGTTTTTTAATCCCCACAAGTTTATATAGGCCAATATTGTGTCCATCCCCATTAATTTTTTAATCCCCACAAGTTTATTATATAGACTTATGGGGATCAAAAAACTAATGGGGATGGACACAATATTGGCCATGACGTAACTTGGCAAAAGTGTAGTACATGTTAAACTTGTAGGGATCGAAAAACTAATGGGGATGGACACAATATTGGCCATGACATAACTCAGCAAAAGTGTAGCTACGCATATACTCCATCAAAATTATAGAAATTTAAAGCCTATTGGGGTTAATATAGAAATTTATAAGATAAGTTTCATTTCCAGATTTTGAAAGGCACAGAGATTAGTGATGCATACTAGTTCTCTTTCCTATCCATACTCTATGTTCATGTCAAACTATAGTTCCTAGTTTGACTAGAACCTCTCAAAGCACCCAAAGAATACTCCTAATTGTTTTGCTTGTGTCATTCAACCTATCCTATAGAGAACCAAAAAGGGTGAAATTTTTTCATGATCAAATTGAAAAAAGTTTAGGAAACTTTTGTTTCTCTTCATAACCTAATTTTCATTATCACTAACTCAATGTATTCCCAATCCATGGTTGATGTTGTGGTGGACCATAGATAGGAATATGATTAAAAAGAAATTTTTATAATTAGGGAACCATCTTGTTGCATGATAAAAGACGTTAATCTTCTCTAATGCAGCTAACAAGCTTACCTAATGATAAAAGGAATGTTTACCATAGAGAGAAAGACAAATGAATTGCTTTGGGAGGAATAATGCACCTATAAATAGGGGAGCTGTTTTCATTTTTCTAGGAACAGTTTAAATACCATCCTAATATGGACAGATAATATTTTAGAAGTGTTATTCATCAAGCACGTATCTTAAATCTATTTTTTAACAATGAATTTGTGAAACAATTCTGGTTTTGAGAAGAACATGTAGGTTTTTGATTGAGGCTCATATTTCTTTGGAAGATACTAATTAATGTTTTAACTATGGGAATAGATGTACACATAAAAGTTTCTCAAACATAAAAAACTCACTTTAAAACTTTGTTTCTCCATGGCCACTGGCAAGTAAGTGAGTTCTCCATAGTATGTTATGGGATGATGCTCTAAGTAACATAAAAATAACCTAACATATATAACTTTTCATTTTAGCCAATAGTTGAGATTCTAAATAACTATCAATAATTTATGAGATTCAAGCTTGGTGTGCCAATCCTTGATGTTCTCCTTACCAACTGATAGGAGAGGTGATTCTCCATGGTATGGCAGCAAATTGGATGTCATCCATGGCTATTAGTAATTAAGGTGTTCGATATTCCATGTTAGTAACCAAGATTCTCAATTAATATGATTCTCCAAGGAAATATTTACTAGCTTGAATGTAATGGAAACCTATATATATTGGGTTTGTTGATGGTCACATTCCTTGCCATTCATTACATGTCTAATAGAAACTCTCTTGGGATGCATTAAACCTATGTTTTGTAGTTGATATGGTACAGTTTTCTTTGCAGTTGAGAATTGAGGAGGGAAATCCATAACAGTATTGGATTTTGGAAATCCATAAAACATCATTAGCATCAAGTGGTATATGAATATTAAAAGGAGTAAAAAGTGTTTCTATATCTTTCAAAAAGCATATACATAATGAAAAGAAATGTGTTACATACCCTTTAAAAAAAAAATAAAAAATTGGGAGTTCAATATTTATAAATAAATAAACAAAAATACATAATCAAATAGGCCTGGTTGTGGCTGCTATAAGCCAGAGGGGAGTGTTGGAAACCAACAAAATATCATAGAATTACATAGTCCATTTATGCCTAGAAAAAAGCCGAAGAAAGCCTCTATGTTAGTAAGAAAGGACACGGAAAATAACCGAAGATGTTTCTAATCGAAATAGAACTGGTACAACAAGTGAAAGTGAGAATAGCTAATGATTCATAACATGGAGGTGCCATACAATGAAATGTTAGAAGAAAAACTGAAGAAGTTTCTGAAGTGCTATAGAAAAAAACCGAAGAAAGGTAACTGATCGTGTTCAAACAAACAATGTTTGTTCCACCTTAAAAGTCTGTAAGTTCTCGAGATCAGTCTTGGTGAGCAGTGGCAATTATTAAAATGCACCATTAACAAGTAGGACACTGACATGTGTATGAATGCTGTCTAGTTCTGAAGTGAATGACTGAGATGAGCTGCTTTTCTATCTCCCTCAAAGCCTCCAAAACCTCCAAAGTTATTGGATGCAGGGATTTTGGAAGTCTTTGAGGGAGAGTTAACAGCAGCTCCCTCATCTTCTGCTCCTTAAATAAGCTGAAATGTTGAATGAGACGGACTGTGTGTTGTGTAAGATTGTAAAATTTTGGCATTTTACTAATGACATTCAAAAAGTCATTACAAATGTCCTCTGATTAAAGCAAAAGACAAACTTATCTACATAGAATCTGCAATCTATTGATTGATTCCATTTGTTTTTACAAGTCATTTCACTTCTTCCCTTTGCTAAAACAAATTCCAAAGACGAAATCTACCATGAAATAAATAAATAAATAAATAGAACTCTTTATACTGTTTTGGTGACGAATTTGCAAGGGAGGAAATCTACCATGAAATGTGACATGATGTTTCAATTCCATTTGACTTTGATACTGCTTTTAGATATGGCAAGTCGTAAGCTAAACAAATTTCAACTTCTAATATTCCCACAGAAATTTGAAGGTTCCTTGTATATATCTTGGGCATATAATTAATTGACAATTTGACTTTGAAAACATTGAAAGGCTAAAGTCACTGTCAAATTAGCCAAACGGATTCATTAAATCTAAAATCTGTAGAAATGTGATCTCACTGAAATAAAATAAGAGAAAAACACTTTCAAAACTGAATATGATATATTTGCTTATCTTGTTAAATTTTGTTGCCTGCCATTGGATGGGTAAGATATTTGATATGCGTTTTAATATTAGATCATTAATTTTAAAATACAACTCACTTCCACCTTATACTGGACTTACTTTTCTCCAAAATAGGACACCCGTTGACGGCAATAATTTATTAAAACCATGCCTAACTTTGCTCCAAAATAGTAGACCGGTTGAAGGCAATAATTAATTAAAACACGACATTTTTATATTTCAAGCATCATTTTATAAATAATGGTGTGGAGCATTCTTAAACTATGACACGACTTGATTGTTTAGAATCAAGTTAAAGTTTTGAAAGGTATTTATTTGTATACATCACATGATAATTGTGTTTGACTTCGAAAACTTCTGTGTATTCCTTTCATAGCGTTTTGTATACATCAGAATATTCTGTTGACTTGTGAGATAGACATGCCTTCATTTTATTTTATGGATCACTGTCCTTAAAAGATTTCGTTTTCAATATATTCGGTGCATCTGTCATATGTGTAAAAGGATTAAAGATGCCTCGTTATCTATTATTGGTTTGATAGATTTTCATGTCTGCCAACCAGAGGGCAAGAGGACTGTATCCCATTTACATTGTCAGGCATATCTAGATGTATCTGCTTTCTAATTTTTGGTCCTATATTTATATACTATCCCTCCTCAGTCCAATAAGAAGTGTAGTTATATGTATTGTATTCATATTTCAGGAAACTGTACTAGAAGTTGTTCTTACCTCTCCCTCAATGGCTTCAAAACAACACGTGAGAAAATTTGCAATGAAAAGTTTTACATAAAAAAGATTGGATACCATTGAGGAGGGGTCAAAATCAGCTATCCTCCATTATTATTACCATGGAAACAACATTGGCATTGGATCGTTTATGAGCGCAATGGTTATGCTTAGTTTTTATTTAATCTCATAATTTCTTGTAAGTTTATACAATTGTAAACGAGACACACTACCATATATGAGATAAACCTTCACAATCTTTATATAGATAACTAAGAATGGCCCTTGTTTATTCATTATCTTTTAAAATTGTGTGATTTTAGTTTCTATACTTGTCAATTATTGGTTTAAGGTAGAAACTATTAGTATTTGTTGTGGCTTATCATGCCTCCTATTCTTTTTTCTCTCTTTTTTTTTCATAAAAGAAATTAGGGTAGTATCTTTGGAAAGCATAGAATGCGAGCATAGATTCCATCTTCATTTTTAGATATTTCTTTACCTATTTAAAAGCTAATAGCATGTTAGTTTAAATTTGATCTGTCTTTAAATACACAATCATTTTAATCCATTTAGGGATATAATAGTTGTCATTCATAATTAGAAGTAATTTAGAGGAAAGCGTACATTCATTAGAGCATTCAATAATGTGCACATGCTTACATTTAAACACATACAACCACTAGACACCGGTTTCCATGGTTTGCTTTTTTGTCTAGTCATTGAGGCTTTCTGTTTTAAATTATTAATACTTAGGGGATTGAAAAATATCAAAATAGTTCACCTATTCTATCAGTTAACATATTCCTCAAAGCATATATAATTTCTTTAGTTTTTTAGGCATTATTTCCCAAATAGGGAAAGAAGAAGAATTATGTCTTTCAAGTGATTGGATCAAAATATTTAGAAAGTGAATTAGATATTTAGATGTCAAAACTAGAAAAATAAAGTAGTCAAATTAGATAAATATCAAACACTCACATAGAAAAAATAATAAACAATTAAAGATAATAGAATGATATTAAAAACTCGAAATGAAGAAACAAAGAACATCTACAAATCTGTACTCACCCAAAAATTTTGTTAGAGTTCATTGGAGTACTAATCTATTTCCAAAAATATGTGTCATCATCATTTAGGAGTTATTTAAGGATTTTGGGATGGGACAAAATATGAGTCTTGATAATATTTATATGATGTTGCTTGCACCTGCCCTTGGTGCAGAGATAGGTTTTTGGATGTAGAAGGTAGAAGATTCAATGTTTAATAATTAACAATGCAAGAGCATATATACAATACAAAACCAGTTAGGACATAACTGTCCTCAGTCGTAATTTTCTACCCAACTACCTAACCACAAATTAACTAAGTAGTGTTTACTTTAAAATAATGCACTACTAATAATTATGCTATCATTAACCATTTTATTACATTTTTTTTCAAATGTACCCCTGAAACAAATCAAATTTTACTATGCCAAGTGATTTAGTGAGTATATTTGTTATTTGTAAATCTATTGGGTAGTATTGGAGCTGAATTTGGTGGTTCAAGACTTTTTACCAAATGCAATGGCAATGGACCTTAATGTGTTTGGTTGTTTTATGAAACACTAGATTATTGACAAGCTTTAACATGCCTTAATTATCATAAAAAAGGATTGGTGGCTGCTCATTAGGAATTTCCATGTTAGACAGAATATGACTTAGCCAAATTGATTTGCACACAACTCCTAATGAAAATGATATTTTCACTCTATGGATGAGAGAGTAATTACACATTATTTCTTACTAATCCATGAAATTTTTCTAGATCAGAGATGAACGATATATCATGTAGTTGATTCGCTATCATCAATAGATCCTATATAGACTAAGTCTATATAACCCTACCAGGAAAATGTGAGTTATTATTGTAATCTAAACCATAATATCCTATACCTTGGACATATATCAAAACTCATATTACTTTAACCCAATGACACTTCTTTGGCTCCTGCATGAATCTCAAAAGATAGCTGATAACAAAGCATATATATGGTCTAGTATATGTCAAGTAAATGATACTCCCAACAAGTTTTCTATAGTGAGTTCCATCTACTTGAGGTGAATCCTAAATTTATGATAGTTATAAACCTCTCTCAATCAAAATTGTCAACGATCTAAAATATGTCATCCTATATTTTTTAAGTTGTGTCTTGGTATATTTCATCTGTGAGACAACAATGTGATTCTTCTTTTTCCTTGTCTCTAAGCCAAAATGATAATGAAGTGGCCACAATTCTATCATGTCAAATAATTTCTTCATGTCATTCTTGACTTCTTTGATGAGATCATTTAATCAACCTGTGATCACAAGATCATCCACATATAAAAAAAGAATGACAATCTTTATGCCTACCTTCTTGATATACAAATTTGAATATGAGGGGCTATAAGTGAATCCATGTTACATTACAAGATCATTTATCTTAATTTACCATGCCCTCGATGCCTGCTTAACTCCATCAAGTTATTTGATTAGATGGCATACCTTTTATGCATGTTGTTCATCAATAAATACTTCTAGCTAGATCATGTACACTTCTTCCTTGAGATCGTATTCAGGAAAGCACTTTTGACATCCATCTATTGAAATTTCCATTATTGTTATGATTCCAATGTTCAAACAACTTAGATAGTTTTGATATTCATATTGGGTGCAAATGTCTCCACATAATCAATTCCTTTTTACCAAGCATACCCCTTTGCAACAAGTCATTCTTTGTATTTGTCGATAAATTCATCTACCTTGTATTTACTTTTGAGATTCCACTTAAACCAATGGATTTGTTTCCTATAGGTATATCAAAAAAATTCCATGTCTAATTTTTATTAGGAAATCATATTTAGAATCCATGGCCTTCATCTATAGGTTGACATAATGCCTCTCAAACTATCTCTAGTTCGATGTTGTCAAAAATTGAACTCATCAGTGAAATATTAACCTCATTTCTCACCTATCTTCTTATTCAAAATATTAATAAAGTATCCAAAATGGATTCTAGGTGTGAGTCCCTAATGGTGATTTCTACCCATTTTGGACATTGATGTTTCTACTGATTTGATGAATAATTGATGACCTCTCAAAAATGTTCTTTAGCAAAATAAAACTCAATAGCCATGGACAACATCAAAACTTGAATATGAAATCATAAATCACATTTCATATATTATTCACAACACCACTCCTTACAAAATTAATTTAAATTAAATGCATATAAGCCACTGTGAGCTTAACAAAGGATCTCAAATTCATATATAGAAAACCCAACCAAACAAAAAGCATGTGAAAAAACTACCCATCCAAGAATTACACCCTCCTCCACTTGGAGGAAATAAAGACTAAAGATAAAAGTTTTCTCCAATAGGAGGGAATAAAGATAAATACTAAAAACATTCTCAACTAAATAAAAGTTAAAATACAAAAGACAAGATACATTCTCTAAGGTAAAATGCAACATCCTTCTCGTGATGGGAATAGTATATCATGATGAAGATTTTCTATAGGTGCTCCACTTTAGATATGGCCCCTCAAACATGTGCTAGTCTAATGAAGTCTCACTTATAATGGGTGGTCAATATAAATATTAAAATTTATTCCCCACTTGAAAGTGCATCCAAAATGTTAGTGGATTGTTCTTTTCATAAAGATCAAGCCCATTATCATGGTCCATGCATCCAAAAATTTAGTGGATTATTCTTTTCATAAAGATGACTCTAGTGGTATAATTGATTTTATTACATGCAATGAAATGAACTATATTTAAAAAATTGTCTACAAAAATAAAAATTGAGTCATTACCTCTTAGTGTGTTCAGTAATACAGACAGAAAATACACACTCAAATTAATCCAAGGTTATCTTAGAACTAGAAATTAAGTGTACAACCCTATATTTTGTGCATGTTATATATCCACCTAAAAACACCTACATATTGAAACATATCTTGCCACATCCCTTTTCATCTTTGTCAAAAAATACTTATTCTCCACCAAAGCTATTATCTTAGCTTTACCAAAATTTCTAGCCAAACCAGCACTATGTAGTTCACTTATAATTTTATCTCTTAAAGACCCAACTGGAATACATAGTTATCTTCCCTTAAAGAGATAACCATCTTGAATAAGTTACTCATCCTAAATAGTACCTACATCACTTGTTAATGGATTCATACATTGTTTAATTATATTACCAAAATATGGATATATCATATAGTTCTTTAATAAATTCAAATCCAACTACTTCACTCACCATAAAATTTATCAACCCCACTCTCATGCTAAAAGAATTAACTACCTAATTTTGATTTCCTAATTTATGCTTCAACACAAGAATATATCTATATAAGAAAGACACCCACTTTTCATGCCTACTATTTAAATTATTTTGAGTATTCATATAGTTGAAATCCCCATGATCAATATACATGATAAACTCCTTAGGCACAAGGTAATGACTCCAATGTCACAATGCTTGTACAATGGCATATAACTCAACATCATATGTGGAATATTTGTTTCTTACCTCATTCAACTTTTCACTAAAATGTGTTATTATCCTTCTTTTTTGACTCAACATGGTACCAATTCCAACATGTGAAGCATCACAACCCACTTCAAACACTTTGTCTAAATATGGCTTGAATAGGCTTTTGTGTAATATTTTTCTTCAAAAATGCAAAACCTTTTTTTGCTTCCTTTATCCACAAAAATTATTTTACTTCCATATAATCTATTATTGGTGCAACAATACTACTAAATGTTTTTATGTAATTTTTGTAAAAAGTTGTCAAACCATGGAAAAATCTTACCTCTGGGATAATCTTTGGAATAATCCACTCAACAATTTCCTTCACCTTTTGCTCATTCACTCTAACATAATCTGATGAAAATACAAACCCCAAAGATACCAAACTATTTTCCATAAACCTGTACTTCTTCAAATTTGCATAGAATTTATCCTTTCCTAATAATTCTATTACTATGCCAAAATTCCTTAAATGATCTTATTAATTAGTAAAATATCATCAAAATAAACCACCATAAATTTACCAATGTAATCTCATAGTACTATGTTAATTGTCCTCATGAATTTACTAGGTGCATTAGAAGACCTGAATGGCATCACCATCCAATCATACATGCCATCTCTAGTCTTTAATGTTTTATTCCATTCATCTCCTTCACAAATATGGATGTGATAGTAGCCACTCAGATAAATATAGGTAAAATTCTTTTCTCATTGAATAACATCCATCATATCATTAAAATGGGGTATGTAAAATATATACATGATGGTAATGTTTTTGATGGATCTACTATCCAAACACATCCTCAATCCTTCATCTTTCTTTTGATTCAACAATCCTAGTGTTGCACATGGATTCATGCTTTCCCTTAATACACCCTTTCTCACCAACTCAATAATATGTTTGTTCAAAATTTCATGTTTTATTGGGTTTATCCTATATGCAACTTGATTGGGTAGAACTGATATTAGAATCAAAATGATGTGATCTAAATGTCTCTCTTTGGTGGTAAACCATTTGATATCTCATCAAGTACTACATCTTTTTATGGTTTTGATACTTATGTTTCTTCTTCTATAATCTATACCATTTTTTTGTCTTCATTATTTTCTATTAATACATAACAACAACATGTTACCTTCAGGTCATTAACAAATTTATTTGTGGAGAATATGCTCTCTACTTGTTCTTCATTGAGAGGCAATAATACTAACTTTATACCATCTTTCAAAAAGATGTAGGTTTTCTTTGCTCCATCATGAGTTACGCTCTTATCATATTTCCATGATCTTCCCAATAATACATGGCATGCATCCATAGGTAGAACATCACACCATAACTCATCTTTATAAGTTTTTCCTATAGAAAACCTAATCAAACACCTCTTGTCTATAATAAATTCATTTCCATTTTTAAACCATGAAATCTTATAGGGATTTGGATGATTTTCACATTGCAATCCTAATTTCACTACCATCTCTTTAGACACCATGTTCTCACAGCAACCTCAATCAATAATTACTTTACATACCTTTCCCCCTAAAGTGCACCTTGTTTGGAAAATGTTTGTTTTTAGCCATGCATCACCACCTCGGAATTAGTCCTAACATTTATAAAATAAAATGATTTATTTAAATCATGTAGAATAGAGGTTTATGATAAGTTATTAGGAGATTTTAACGGGATTAGTTTTATCTTCTATTTTTTAAGAGATTAATGCCCTATATACGTAACGTGTTACATTCGAATAATATATGTTGTTTTGATCAACCCAAAATTATTTGTGCTTGTGCACATTTCAGAGCATTTGGCTCTTCCCCAGAATGGGATAAAATCCAACACTAATATCAGAGCTGGCCCATCCTAGACCTTTCTAAATTTTTCTGCCCTTGTTTATCATAGAGCTGAGCAGTGTAGACCACATGCAAAAGCTTTCTCATTTGACAGGCCTTTCATCATGATTGATATTCAAATATCGATGCAGACCATGTGATATATTTAATATCATTCATTTGATGATAAATCTTCTTGTAAAATACATAATATATATTTTTGTATTTTTGTTATCTGGCTATAGACTTTACATGCTCAATGTTTAATTTGCATTTGGATCAGATTATATTTTGTAAAAGGGTTTGATTATATCAAAAACATCTCGGACTGTATAGCTCTGCAGAAGATCCTCGGCATATCATCTCCTTTTAGCTCTGCATTCCACACAGCAACTCCCATGTTGACTCTACCTGCTGCAAGATCTACTCCTCGTCCACCGACCTTTCTCCTTCACGGCTACCGCCTTCCTCTGCCCAACATCATGGATTGGTTCTGATCCTCCAACTTAGGCATTTCAACAAGAACATTACATCGATGATCCTTTTCTCCAGATCACCATTCAATTTGTAGTATCCTCTTAGCCTCTAGGATTGACTTCCATATTCTTTCACTCAACTTGGCTGCTTGGAACCGTCATCCATCTATGACTGGCCGATTCATTCAATCTGGGTGCTCACCCACTCCACGCGTCGATCCTCTAGCTTCTCAAAACACTCCACGATGAAGCTGACCACCACCTCCATGATTTTCCAACAGTTGTGAACTCATCACACGGCTTCTACGTTGAACTCAACCAATGGAGAGCTTTCCTCACTTCATCCTCTCATGCATTCCATTGCCGTCAATCTCTGCAGGCAGATATTGTTAATAATAGAATTATGTTATTATTAGCTTTTTTTTGTTTCGGTCTAGCGTTGGTTTTTAGAATTATTTTAGATTTGGTTTGTCTTTTGTTTTTTACTACGATTTTTAGATATTTTAATTGCTCAATGTCATTTAATTGTTGTTTGAGGTCAAGTCAATTAATAATAATAAAAAAATCTTTTTATGGTCATTTTTTATTAGACGAATATAGGCTATTAGTTAGTTTTATAAAGATTCATTTTAAGTATATAGTTTTATGTGTGTTTTTCTTTTATTATGGTCTTTTTTTAATATAAATGTCGTGTCCAAAATCAAAGCATCAAAGTCAATATAATTTTTTGTCAAAAATAAATGGTTGATTATTTTTTAAATCGTTTTATAAGTGTCTTGTGAGTGTCAATGTCTTTTTGGAAAATAAGCCATAAAATAAGTCATCAATGACAATTTTTTTAAATAAGGTAAATATTAAAGCTCTCTCCATTATAATAAATTTTCCAATTTAATGTAATTTAGATACATTATTGGGCAAACCCGACGTCCATATTTAGGGGGAGACAATTTTAGGTGTATGTTAAAACTAAAGGGTGGATATTGGGAATTAGTCCTAACATTTATAAAATAAAATAATATATTAGAAAATTGTAAGTGATTTATTTAAGTCACTTAGAATAGGGGGTTATGATAAGTTATTAGGAGATTTTAATGGGATTGGTTTTATCTCCTATTTTTTAGGAGAATAATGTCCTATATATGTAACACATTATATTTGAATAATATATGTTTTTTGATGCACCCCAAATTATTTGTTCTTTTGCACATTTCAGAGCCTTCGGCTCTTCACCAAAATGGAATAAAATCCAACATTTTCTTGGGGAAATCATTTCCTCATCACAATATTTTCTCCAACATTTGTTTCTTCAACTTCAATATCAACTTCAACCAAGTTGACTCTTGGGCAGTCATCTTGCCTCCTTTCTTGTCCATGATAGTGAGCAGACTCAATTGATCTATGCCATTTTTCTCTACATATATAATAAACAAAAGATTTGGGTTGGTTTATAAACACCATCTAGCACCACCATAACCTCATCCTCTTTGAAATTATCTTACTCTATCCTAATATTAGAATCTTTATCCATTTTCTTTCTCTTATGATTTCAAGGATAACTAATAAGCCTATTCCATGCAAAGTTTCCTATGCATGCTCAATTCATCTTGAATGGAAATTTTCAACCCATTTAGATACCTTGCGTCCATTTATTTTAGTGTCTCATCATGCTTCACTCATATGGATAGCTTATAAAATTCATCAGTGTACTAGGCTCCTTCTACCTTCAGTTTTGGAATCTTTTGTAGAAGATTTATGCATAATATATAGGATGAAATTTCTCCCTCATCTTCTTCTGCATCTTGTTCCATGTTTTTATATTTTATTTGTTCTTCCTTTTTCTCTCTTTATGTAAGTTATCCCACCAAATAATTGCAAGACATTTCAACTTGGTACATGCAAATTTTACCTTACTCTCATCTCATATGGTCTTCTATTCAAAGAATTTATCCACGTTCTTCAACCAATCTGTCAGATCTTATGGTTTTAAGTTAACCCCATAGTCTGAAACTTCAATTCGGATTCCTTCATTTCTTCTCTCTAAGGGTTTAATCATTCTCTCCTCCATTGATAATGGCTCTTGGTAAAAAAAATTCTTCATGAACTATTTTTTATTTAGTTTTATGTTTTGGTTGCCTCCCTATATGATCAGTGATAAATGTAGTTAGTTATTTGACTCAATTATATAGTTGTTACATATTCTTTTCCTTTTGATTAGTAATCCCTCCTTTTCCTTGTCTTCTTACCATTCTTTCCATATCTTACACCTATAAAAAACTCTCCACAGGACTTGAACTTTCCCTAATAATAATTGATGAGATCTCAAAGGATTACTTAAGAAAAAAAAACTCAATAAGCAAGGACAACCTCAAAACTTGAAGATGAAATCCCAAATCACACTTC
>JARHVA010006827.1:152500-207500 GCA_037957365.1 Torreya grandis
CTCTCTACCCATAAGCTATTTATGGAATTTGGTGATGGTTTTTTAGGTGGATATATATAATTTTATTTTAATCCATTTGACATGGTTATATTTCCATACCTACATTCTATGAGTGCTACTATTATTTCTAGACATTGTGTCCCTAAGATCAATAGATAGTCTAATTTTGACTATTTGGCTAAAGTATCATAAATATAGGGTATTTTAAAGATTCTACTATTAATGGGACATCTTATATAATATCCTTTGGTTTGGGAATGGATTGTTCAGCCATTTATAATACTGGAGTATTTGGTTGTACTCTACTTAGGGAGAGTGATTTCAATGTATGTGATTCCATAAAATTAATAGTAGATCATAGGTCCATTAACACATTGGGTATTTAATTATTTCTTATAACTACAATGATCACTGGACTCTCAGGGTCTCCATAATTTGGTAGAAGTAGTTTTCCCACTAAGATGTCTACAACAAGTTTCTCATCTACTTATATGGTCTTGTGATATTGATTTTTACTCCTTGATTATTAATTTAAAAACCTTTCATGATTTTTTTGAGTTTTGTAATGTCTCTTATTACTTTTATTAGTGGTATCTCAATATTTAGTTTTTTAAATTTCTTGGAATAAGTCAGATTCACTTTTATTCATTATTTCCTTAAGTTTTACAAGAAAAATAATTGGAGTAGTTTCACAAGGTTTTCATTTTTCTTAGACTTCTTATTTTTCTTCGATTGGCTCAATAAAAGGCCTTGGACTTAACTTTTCAATTGGTATTTCTTTAATGGTGATTAGAGGACTAGTCAATGTCTTACATGAATGTAACTCAACATTATTAAATTCAATGGCATTGATCTCTATAGTTCCTTCTTATTAAGTTCCATAGAAAGGGTTTGCATGTATATTCTTAGGGTTTGCCATTATTTGTGCAATTAGTTGAGCCTGAGCTACTTATTCAGTTTTTGGAGGCTAATTAGGTTGTTGAGGAATCGACACTTATTGAGGTAGAAATATTCTCTACTAATTAGATATTTGAGGTACCCATTATTGAGGTGTAAATATCCTCTGTTGATTTAAATATCCTCTACTAAATAAATATTTAAAATTTTCTCAATAGTCTAAAGTATTTTCCTAGGTCTTATAGTACACTTTCTTCTTATGACCTATTAATGCTTTTGATTTGATGAAGGTTCTTAAGAATATATCATCCTTTTAAATCTCTTTGTCTATTCATAAATTTATTTAAGTTATGAGTTGTTTATCTTAATCAAATAATAATTTATGATTTTATACCCTATCGACACCTAAAAAATAACCAAAAATGGAACCAAAAAATATGAAGGTCTTTATATTATCTTAATTTAATTGAGTTAACTTGATGTCATATCAATCCAAGGCTAGTGTCTAATTTCAATCAATAATAAGATATGAAATATAGTGGATAATAGTTGTATGTTTAGGGGGATTTATGGACCATTCATTTCTAAATATGTAATATACTTGTTTGAATTGAAAACTAATTTATTGTTTGTAAAGAATCACACTTACTAAATGGAAATGCTTGTAAGGGAAACATATTTTTATGGAAATAAAATTTATTTTGAGATAAACACAACTAATCTATTTATATAAATGTAAATTACATGAAACAAAAATATACTTCTAATCTATGTTATTGAAATGTAAATTCTTTGAAAGGGAAACACATTGAAATTCAAAGTGTTGAGATCAAACCTAATTAAAACACACATAAATAAATACATAGACACATAGGTTAAAACATATAACATAGTAATTTTCATGAAATAATTAATGACAAACTTTAAGACACACAATAATATGAAATGAACATATAAATACCTGTTGACCAAATTTGACTTTTAGGTCAAATTGGGGCACCTATAGGTAAAAACTTGACTTTATAGGTCTATAAGGGGTGTAATATCATGTCATAATATGTTTAATAGGTATTTTTATTCCTTTCAATGTAATATTAACCCTGCTCAGTTATTTTAGTAGTCTATTTATCATTTTGAGTCATTTTAGGGGGTCAAAATAGTGTATTTAATGCTTTGTATGGGTTTATTGGGAAATGTGAAAGTTTTAAAGATTTTTATCACATGAAATGTGTCATATGATGTCTTATTAATTTTCAATAATTAAAAATTTTTAGGTTACTCAGAAAAAGGTAGTTTTCTTGAAGAAAAGAGTGAATTTAACACTTATACAGCGTGTTTGGGATGTGTGCCACTTGGAAAATATGTAAATGTGACTCTTCACCTCCCACATACTAAAACACATGTTTTATTTTATCTATAGCTAAAATTTATTTCTCAAAACTATTCTATCACTTTTTCATCCTTCTTGGCATAAAAATGTGACTTGCAGGTTTTCACTTGGTACGGTTAACAAAAAGGGTTTTAGGAAAAATTATCTTGGGATTTTTTTTAAACTCAAATAAATTAAAATACATATAATAATTTTTATAAATGGTCAACTATGATTCATAAACCATCCATTTAAAGTGAATTGTGTAAATCTATTGGTCATTCTATGCACCCTTCGGATTTTGCTTTGGTTTGAGTGATTCCATACAAAAAAGTTGATAATATCTACTCCAAAGGATTTTTTTTATGTCTCCTTACACTTTCCATACTTTTTTTTCAATTTTTAAGTTATTTTGAGAAGCTAATACCATCAAGTTTACAAGCTAGTCACTTCTGGGTGTAATGGGTAGTTTTCACCATTTTAAAGAACTTTATGCTTCTCTAGGGATTCATAAGGTTATGTTAAGTTCATTGAAATGTTATAAAAATTATATTGATCATATTTTAACCTTAAAATGTCATTCCTCAAGGTCACATCCTTCTTGAAGTTATAATCACAATCACACATGTAATCAATTTGTCTTATGATTGTATTACACAATCTAAAGGTGGTTATAAAGAAGTTTTCATGTTAAAATATAAGTATTGTAATTTATTTCAAGTTTACCTTGGTGAAATTTATTCTTTTGAGATATTTGATCTTGATTTTGATTTATTTTGAAGACCATTTCATCCACATGTTCCTTGATTTCATGCTCACTATTCACTTATATAATTAAATACACACTTAAAGGAGCCTTTGATGATGTCATGTTAATAAGGAGAAAGATTGATATGGTTTTCCATCTCTCAATACTTCTAAAAGTTGTTTAAAATACATGATGAAGGAATAGAAGTTTCTACAAACTTACACACTTTGTACACTGTCCTTCCTTGTACTCATTGCCTTTGTGAAATAATCATCCATAAATGATGTCAACAGTGAGTTGAAGTGTCATATGGAGAGATAAAATAATGGTGAAACCTTCTTGGGACTTCCAACATGCTATGTGGAACATGAAAGGTATTTTTAAGGGGTGGAGTCGTAAGTGGAAACACAAAATGCTCTCAAGTAGAAAGACACTATATTCAGGGATTTAGTCCCTAAAATAGCAAAATAGAGGACTAACTCATTTTTTGTATAATTTGCAATAAGGTCAACAAGAGTTTTAAGGAATCTAGAGAGGTTAACATTATATCCCTTGGTATAAATAAGGACTATGGCTATAATGAAGACAAGAGGATTGGTGGAGGAAAATGTTTTGAGGACTCAAAATTGTTTGAAAACTCACTGAGAAATTACAATAGCATCTACATGTGTTGATTTTGAGTAAATTTTGATATCTTAAATAAATAATGAAACTTAACTTCATAATTGGAATAGTCAAATGAATGGAAAAATGTGTGAATAATCATGGAAATAATTAGAATGATAATTAGGAAGTGTTTCATGTCTTGAGCACTCCTACATGTGTCTATACATAGAGACATAATGTTTTAGTCAACAAAACAATGACCATTCTGGTATTTGAATGATGATTTAAGCCCTCCAAGAGGGAGATAAATTAAAAAATACATGTTATGGCCTCAGAGGGATCCATGAAAGGTATAATTAACATCATTATTAACCTTAAATGGCTCAAGGTAGCCTACAGGTAGGGGTAAGAAGATTGTCCCAGTCAACAAGGCAAATAATGAATCAAGTTTGGTGCATTAGTAGTGTTTGAACCCACTCAATGATGAATGCATAAATTAAAAATTTAAATATACTATCAAGGTTCAAAATTTATATTAAAAAATCATGATAAGCTTAAAGACATCTCATAAACACCTAAATCAGTCAATCCCAACGTGTCTCAGTCAACAGATAGTGACCTAGAGGGTTAATGCCAATGGAGTGTCTCAAAACTTGAAAAATAGAATACCAATGCAAAGTATATACATGATCACCTAGAAAGTATTAGGTTAATATATTTTCACATTATATTGAACTTATTTTAAGCTTAATTAACCTATAGGTTCAGTCTAAAATAGGGGTCACATAGGATAGGAAATGTCTCAGTTATGTGAAAGGAAACTCAGATACGAACCCAAGAGGTTGGTAGCTGTAGTACATAATACAAGACTTTTCAAGAATTTCTCATTTTCACAATTAAATTTATAATTCCTTCACACTATGATCATGGTCTCAAAGGAGTACAAGTAACTTACAAGCAGGGTAAAGGCAAAGTACCTCAGCCAGACAGGAAAAGACCTATTTCATGAGTTTAGAATGTAAGTAGAGGATATGAAGAAGTTTTTAATAATTATAAACCATTTAAGAACCTACGCTATAGTAATTTTTAACCTCACAAGCCTAGGTAAAAATCATTAACATATAGGGGCCTTTCCAAAGGAAACATAGTCAATCATACCAAAACTTAGTTTTGAGAATCCACATATGAGAAGGATATGTAGGAGGTTTCATATGGTAAAAGGATATAAGATACACTCATCATGATTATTACATCACATACATGCTATTGGAAACTTAAAATAGGCAGAGATAAGGCTCATAATCATGCACACTCAATCCACATGGTTGAATGAGCACACAATATGTCTTTTCAAAGGGTTTATCTTAAGTTTTTGGTAAGTTCAAGGGGTAAATAACGTCAAAAAGGGGTGAAATTTTGTACATGTCATGTATATGAATTAATTAAACCCAAAAAAATGTTTTTTAGTTAGATAAATAGGGGAAGTATCCCTTGTTTTGTCTCAAGCAAGTGGTACTTCCCATTAAGTATAAACCCTGACAATCTTGAAGAGAATGATGAAAGAATAGGTTGGGACCCATGTAGAATTTGCTGAAAGATGTATAAATTCTTAACATGAGTTTTAAAACATTAATAAAAAATCATAGAAGGATGAAACCAAGTGAAGTGAGCTTGGGAACTAGGTATGTAGACAAAATCATTTGGAGCCTAGAGCCAAATTTAGAAGTCACTTACACTTTAGCTTTAATTATGAATTATAAATAATTTATAAATGTTCATGGGTTCATTAATGATGATTAAAATCTTATAAATTTAATTTTAAATCCATCAATAACCCATTTTGGGCCTTAGAGTGCAGACTGGCCTATTGAGCAGGGTTAGGCATAGTACCCAAATGGGGGTGTATTCAACTTTTCACATGAGTTAAGAATTATATCCTATAGAAACATGTTTTTTAGCTAAATGAAGATGTGTTAAAACTATTTGAGATAAAATGAAACATTCAAGAAGCCAATTTTGGCTTAGAAACCCATCATGGATGCAAATAAACAAGAAGACAAGCTCCTGTGGCCATTTTCAATTGCTCATATATTTCATGAAGCTATGAATGGGAGAAAAATGAGATAGTGGGTGTTACCAGGGGTATCTTAGACCATATATATGGAAATTTTTCTCAAGTTGGACATCCCAAATTTATGAAAATTTGTTAAGACCAAAAATAGGCCTAAAATCTTACTAAACGCTTGTTATGGACCAGTCTTGGAAAATGGAGTTGTAAATGAAACTAGATGAGCTATTTTGACTATAATATACATTTGAACTTGGAGAGTAATCCCTCAAGATGCTCCAAACTATGATTAATTGTATGAACTTGTACAAATGAGGGCACAAGCAAGATTTTTCTATCTATTTTATGTGTTGTACATGTTATAAGAAGAGTTAAGAGATGAAACAAAGTTTTATGGAAAACTTGAGAATTAAAATCCAAATATTCATTTCATGTCCTGAAATAACTCCTATGTGTCCCAAACATGTCCTTCAACTCAACCAATCAAAACTGGCCTATTGAGCAAACAATAGAGAAGAGAAGAAAACTTCACTTGAACTAATTTAAAGATTTCCTGATGTTTCCAAACAAATGGATGGTATTTAAATTTTTAATTAACATCTCCCATGTATTTTCATGGGAAATTGATACCAAATTTGAATAAAAGTGTGCAGGGTGCATGGAAGGGTAGTTTTCTAGATAATAGATGATGATGGCTTACTTTTAGAGGTTTTCAGGAGACCAGGTATGGAACCAATACATGGAGAGTAAATTATGATATCCTCCCCTTTCATTAAAATAATTTTTACTACTCCTTATTATTTATAAGATGTTCAAATAACTCTAATCATAAAGGTAGCTTTTTATGCAAAAAGAGGAGTTTTATGCCACTTTGCCTAACTTTGATGACTTGGATTGACACTTTTTGCTCCTTAAATTTCATGGTTAAAACCATATCATCCTCCTATGCATGGATAATTGATATTTTAAACTTTATAAGTGTCCTTGTGACCCTTGAGCTTCTCTTCTTCTCTCTCTTTCTCAAACTCTACAAGATTTGACCAGTTTAGCATTGTATTGGATGCTCCACTTGAGCATGGTTAATCCATACTCATTTTTATACCTTTTGATCAATAAAATTACTAATTTTTACCTCTTCATGACTGTTCATAAGTGCGTTCCACTTGAATGATGAATCTTGTTTAGTGAAGACTATGAATTCCTATCATGTAGTCTCATTCTTTCACCTTGTTTATAGTTGGAAAACTTCTTTTAGTTATTTTTAAGTGTTTAAGGGGATGTGAAATGTTGAGTGAGTTAGGATTTTCATTAGTGTCATTCAATGTCTCTTGTTTAGTCCTCCTAGCTTTTCACATTCATCCATGACCTCGCAATGTAGCATTGATGTGAGAAGATGAAGATTAAGGGAATATATTTGTAGTTTACTCCTTGGTCTCAAGAATAGAATGTAATTAGTTAGAATTCATCAAATTGAGTTGGTGTATCATCTCCTTGGTTTAGATTTTCTTTCACCTATCTCTCTCCCTTTTCACCCCCAAAGTTTAGTTTTAGGTTCAATCCTATGTGGTACACAAGGGAACTAGCCATGTCTAGAGACTTATCTCATTCCTTAGGCTACCCACAAGTCTAGAGGTAATTCTATTTTTCCACTTGGATAAGGAGAGATTTTCATCTCCTCAAAGGGTTCAAATCCAAGTGATAACAATACCAAAATAAACTCTACTTCCATGGTTCAGTGGGCCATTGAGTTCTCACTTGGAATAGGATTATATCACACTAGAATTAAATAAATGTCATGAAATCAATTCTTTATCAATTTTAGAAGTGCTTATAATGTTGAAAAGCTTAATTATGTGCTTCAATTATCTCCTTGGTACATATTATTGTTTTATTCTCTATTAACCTATTATCAGGAAGATGTTATTTATATGTGACAACACCTTTAAAACATTTGATCAAAATAGATTAACGTCCTAACAAGACCATAACTAACTATGATCTTGTTTATTGAAAATAGAAAGATAACAACATCATTTCCATGTTTTAAGGGAAAAATCAATGGAATAGTGTTGGAATCAATTTTCATGTGCTACCTTTTACTATTGCTTGTTGAAACTTCTTATAGTTTATAATATTTATATTCTATTAAAAATTTATATTAAAATACTTATATCACTACTTTTAGAAAATTACTATAAATACTTTTAGCTAAAAATAAACATACTACCTCTGGAAAGTTTATACATTAATTCTAAAAATGTTCCAAAAATAGGCTAAGATGTTTTTGATTAAGCAAATATGGTTTTAATCATGATGCGAAGTCTTCAAAATGTCTTATGTCAAGCTCCTAAGAGCCATCAATACTAATTTGAGTGTTTACAAAACTAGTCTAAGTATCTCCAAAGTTAGACTATTGATCTACACAGATAAACTAGAGATCATTGGAGCTGGTTTGAAATATTCTTCTAAAGTCCTCTGTATTTTTAATAAAATAAAATTTTCCTCTAGTACATTTGGATGACTTGTATACATAAAACTGGTGGCTTTTCATGCAAAATACTATAATAAAGTGGTGTAAGTAGGAAACATTAATTTGTATATAATAATCAAGGAAAATTATTCATTTTATATTTTGAATTAGTACTGAGTTATAGGATGTACATATAAATTCCTAAAAAACAATATTCTTTAGGGAAAATTTAGTCATTTCTTAGATAAAATGAGCCATTTTATGGAGTCATTAATAACATCAGTTGAAATTAGTTGATTAAATGGACATGACACAAAAATCCTCATCATTTTTAGCACAATTTCCAAGGACATTTTATAAGTGTCTCTAGCGTGTAAACTAGACAAATTTGAAAGATGATAATTTCAATTTTATCATACATATGAATTTAGATGTATCAATTGACATAGAGATTTAAAAAGATATTTCAATCATAAAACCTACCACCAAAAATCCAAAAACAATGCCTATTTAAAATATGGAAATGGAAAAAATGTCCTTAGGAAGTGAACTACAAAACATTGAGGAAGAACCATAAATTATTAAATAAAAATCAAAATTATCATTACTTAAACCTTGGGATTGTTCCCTAGAAGTAAATGCATATGTTTAGAGGAAAACAAATTAGGGTTAAGGATTTTGTAAACCAAAATTTTTAATTCAAATCAAGTAGAATCTAAACCTCTTTCTCTTAGTCTACACTACTAAGGATAATAATTCATAATGTCTATTGGGAATACATGGGAGAAAACATTTATAACATCTCAAATCCACTACGTAGGGATGCACACAATAATGTTATTCCCCTATGAATAAATTATACCTATTCTATTGTGTTATACCTAGATGAGAATGCACATATGAAAAACATATCCCCATACATAATAACCACTTATAGGGGTGTGTCAATAGAATATCTTGACCAATTCTTGTTTGAATTCAAGGTACTATGTCAAACATATGATTACAAAACTGATTAGTAGAAATTGAAACCATTTCCATCCATATTTAATGATTCAACCGTGAGATGGTTTATGGGTTTGAAACCAAAATACATACATGGGATGAATTAGATATGAAATTCCTATATAAATATCAATATTATTGTAGGGTAAGAGATATGAGAGAATAAATCTTATGAATGAACCAAAAAGAATAGGAAAACAAGGAAGATTACATTGATTTATTTATTTTCATCCATATATGATGTGGATATGGCTTAGATGAGGAAATATGTAAAAATACCATTTTGAAAGGAATGGATGATGATTCTCAAAACTCTTTAAACCTTATGGGAAAATGGAATGTGAGCAAACTTAGTCTCAATGACATTGTTTAACTCTATAAAAACCACTCACTCATATCTATAGGGTTTTTATTATTCAACCATGACTGGGGTTCCTAAAAAATAGGCAATTTCTGAGTCTCATAAATATATATTGACATATTGAGACTTCTTAGAATATCTATAGGACTATGCTACTTCTCGAAATCATATTATCCAAGGAGGATAAGCTTCCTCCTTCTTATCTATAATGTCTCAGATAAAGGTTCTTCTAGTGGAAGCCTCTTATTAGAAATTATTCTTAAATAAATGAGCTTAGGGATATTTGTATCCACTTCCACAGTCTTAGACAATTCCACAATTGGGATGGATTCCACTTCAACTTCTATATCTTGATTTGACCCGATGGTGGTCTATAGTTTATTTATTCTTTTCTTTCTAGCTAATTCTATAGTTGGGTCTTCAACTTATATACCTCTTAAAGGCTAGAATTTGGGGTGAGTCAATAAAATAGTGGGATTCTCTTAGAATTAGTATTATTATTTTTATTCCCTTCTAAAAATTCATGTCATTTGTTATCTCCTTCTGCCTTCTTAGAAAACTAATGTTGGAAAATTAATTGGATCAACCCATGGTGTTTGATAGACCATACTCCTTGCACATATTTTTATCCCAAAAAATATATGGAACCATAGAGGAATTGGATAAGGTTAATTTTACATTCAGGTTTGGCTTCTCTATGCATTGAATGCTTCAATATTCACATGGTAACTTTCAACAAGAAAAATATACTAACCTTCACATGTAGAGATTTTTATGACCTAAAAGGTAAAAATCCTCCATGGATATGGAAAAAATTCTCTCTTAATTCCCTTATTTTATCATTTTGGATTGAAAATTAATTATGTGATTTGTTCCCCTTCTTCATGAAATATTTGGATTAAGTCTTTATATGAAGGTGTACTAATTATAAGCATGCTAGTATTTGAAATACAAGAACTTTCAATAATAGAAGTGACACTTATAGTAATTTTAACACATTTCACCATGGAGTGATAATTTAAAGATTAAAAATGACTTATTCCACCACCTATTTTTCATATCCATGGAAATTATCCAAAATTTCAAACCACCCTACTTTTTTGAAGACTTATGACACTGTTTCATCTTGCAATAACTTTAAAATTTTTGGCTCAAACTTATTCTTCTAGCCCATGGTTTGTAAGAAATAAATAAATTTATTATGAAGGAAAATTTGAATATCTTGAGGGAAGAAACACAACAAAAAAGGAGATGACATGTACAAGTCTTAGATGACATGTACAAGTGCAGGAAGTCAATAAGTGAGTAGTAATTGAAAAAATAAGGAATATTAGCTCAGTTCATAAGATAGTGAACAAATTTATCAAATACAATGGAATTTATTTTTTTGGAGTGGTGTAGCAATGATTTTCTATGTTTCAATATAATTAAAATATTTTTTGTTTAATTATCATCTCACATGTGAAAAAAATGTTGCTATCCCCAAATCATTATTTTTGCTATGTGCCTAATCATTACTCATTATTTTCAATGAGTACCCATTTTAAATCACATAAAAATGACCTAATATAAAAAAAATTATTATAATGTTATTTTTATATCCATGGGGTATAATGGAATTACATTTTTTATAAGACATCCCCTTTTTAATCAAGTGGATTATGAAGTACAACATCAAAAATGCAAAGTTAATTTTAATCATAAAAATTGAAATGAATACCTTAGTTTACCTATTATTGTCCTTACTTTTGTTCTTTCCCATGTGTCTTGTTTGTCAGGAATCTAGAACAACAAACATGCTCTGATCCCACTTGTCAGGGTGCGAAACCGGAAACATACAATTGATTACCAAACTTCAAACAACTTAATATGCGGAAATAACCAGATTCACCAAGTAACTAGAATTCAGAATAACACAGCATATGAGAGACAATACACAACTTGTATTAACACTTTATACAGAAAAGAATACAATAAAGAAGATGCCACTTCTTCTCCACCACCTTACAGAGGTTTCCCACACCTCAAGTGAACAGTAAATCTTCTCCCCAAAGCTCTCCCTCTCACAGGTCACAACACCCAACTCAAATACAGAGTTGATGTTCACCTCCCATGCTCCACGCATAACACAAGTGCTCCACGCACTCCACAAGCACTCCACGTGCTCCACAAGTACTCAAGGTACTTCAAGTAGATCTCCCATGAATCTGCAACAACCTGCAATTCAACAGACCATACTTATGGAAGGAACTTCCTTGCCTTCCTCTCTTGCTCTATCAGAGTACACACCTGTACTCCAAGTAGATCCTGCCTGATACTGCTCCCTGTTGTGTTGCTGTCTGTATGACCTTGCACACCTGCAAATCAAGCAATGGTTCTATTCACCTGTGAACCTCGACCTTGCACACACATACACCTGCAGATCAACGATCTTACTTACCATGTAGATCTCCTATATAGGCCATGCAACTGTGACCAAGATCCTACACTCTTGAAGAACCCAGCTGGCTCTCCAATCCAGCACCAACAAGCCTGGTACTGTGGCACTAGGGGGAACGCACCATAGCTCTACCTCACACACAGAAGGAGCTTATAATTATGCTCTCTTACTCCCTAGCACACTTTTACAATACAACCATGAGTCTATTATATAGATCTCATCCAAACAATAATTAGACATCTAATTACAATAATTAGATCCGCAGCTCTCAGTCTAAAATTAGATCTCTTCATGCAAACACTTGGTTCGTTAGCTAACTGCCCGTAGATAGCTCGCAGTCGAACTACACAGGCGACCGATGTCGGTCCCTGTCTGCCTGGGGTCGCCGACGCCGGCCGATATATGACCGACGTCGGTTGACTTCCTGTCTTACCCTGCCGACGCCGGTTGGCCAGACCAACGCCAAACACTTCTGACACTTAGCAACTCATTCTGCAACCTCCTCCATGTCTGCATCAGTGAAGCTTTTAGCTCCACAATCCTAAAAATCTCCCACTTGGAGATAAACAGCTGCACTGTACCTGTACCTATACTCCGTCTAATCTGTTTCCTGGTTTGTATCCCTCTTCAAGCTCCCACCTGAAGACAACACACCACACAACCTGTGATGTACCACCTGTCATCCGAGTACCCTGCCACATCCGAACCTGCAACACCTGTAGTGAAGTCCTGACCCTGCATAGCAACACCTGCTGCCGGTCCCTCTCAGAAAACCTGAGAACCCACTTCCCCGAATTGGCTCCTAACTCTGACAGCTCCCACTGCATGGGAATATTCAGGTCTATACCAGACCTCATGTGATTTCGGACACTGTACCTGTCCAGCCCTTAGTGTGCTCCGGTTCTGAATCCCGAACCTCGCCAACACCTGATTCACATCAGCTCCCACTCGAGACAAAATCAACCAGTGATCTCCATGCCTCCCATGTCAAAGAATTCCGCTGCTCCAAACTCCTCATGACATGCCACTGAACTAACCTTACCCTTAGCTCAGCAAAACCCTGTATGTACACTCCTGCTAGCTAGCATACTATCCACATACAGCAACAGAATGATGTCATGACTCATCATCCCCCTGGTAAGACAAAACCACAGTAGTTACCCTGACATTGACTGAAGCCATGCTTCGTCCTCCACTTGTCAAAACCTGTACCACTGTCCTGCAGCTCCACAAGACCATATACCTGATCTTCTGTCTCACGTATCCGTTCTCTCTATTCTTCTACTAAGGCATCCATTCGTCTCTGTGCTTTTATCCAGCTGGCAAACCTACCAAGACACCCGTCTGGTTCTGCATCATAAACCTGCCAAGCTCACACCTGTTTCCTGGATCCTTCCTGCTATACAATCAGCAACAAGTATGAAGAAGAGGAACAACGAATTTGAGGGCCTACTTACGCCTTCAGTCCTCCGTATGGGTGTTTGAGACTCCTTGACAGCTTGCTGTCCACCCAAAATTCGTTATAGTGACCGACCTCGGTCACTCCACAGTCTGCATCCGATCGACGTCGGTTCTCATGCGTCTGTACCTGACTACCAACCTGCCTGCGCTGGTGTCCCTGCTGCCGACGTCGGTCCTCATGACCGACATCGGTCTTACATACTGCCGACATCGGTCCCATGACCGACGCCGGTCTTACCCTGCCCGACATCGCCAGCTTCGGTCTGCACATGACCGACATCGGCACCTGTCTATTCGACGCCGGTTCCTCCTGACCGACGCCGGTACCTGTGTTCGCCTGTGAGTGATGACTTTTTACCCGCGAGCTCCTTTGGATCAATCTCCATGTCCAAACTACCCTGCTCAGATGTATCCAGCCTCATCCACTGAACTCTGTCCGCCATCTCCTCCAAGAACACCAAGGCTTTCCAGTTCTTAAGCCTATCAAATATATCTGTCTTCCGCTTAAGAACATGCATCTCCTTCCTGCTCATGTGACCAAGCCTACGAAGCCACGTCTCCGCAACAGAAGAAGAATCAGTAATATAAACAAGTAGATAAAGTATACCTGTTTTCTTACCACCAGCTAATTCAAGTGCTACCGCTGTGAGAGTTCTTGTGCATCTCTCATCACCCAATCTTTCTGAAGAAATTAGCCATATCTCCAAACCTGGGACCTGCATGACCTTCATCAACACCTGTGTGTTGGCCGTCTGCAATTTCAGCTTCACTTCCCCTTTGCCAATTCTTTGGCAAGGCTTACCAGCTCCTCTACCTGGGGCTGCATGGAAAGAGGCAACCGAATCTTTTATCCAAGATTCAACTTTATCCAAGAAACCTACAAACACATCCTGTGCAACAACACCTGCTACATCTGTGTCTTCAGTTTCTTCATGCTGATCTGTTACCAACCAACAATCTTCTTTTACCTGCTCTTTCTTTCCATCAGACCGTGAGTAATCGTCTGTGCTTTTCAACTCCTCCATTCTTAGCTTACTTTGATCTGCCGTTGCTCTACTCCCACTCAATCAGAAAACCCTGAGAGTGCCCTGTAATCAAAAACACAACTTGCTTCCTGCAACCTTAGCTCTGATACCACTTGTTGGTATCGAGCTAAGAACCTACAACCAAGGCTCTGATACCACTTGTCAGGAATCTAGAACAACAAACATGCTCTGATCCCACTTGTCAGGGTGCGAAACCGGAAACATACAATTGATTACCAAACTTCAAACAACTTAATATGCGGAAATAACCAGATTCACCAAGTAACTAGAATTCAGAATAACACAGCATATGAGAGACAATACACAACTTGTATTAACACTTTATACAGAAAAGAATACAATAAAGAAGATGCCACTTCTTCTCCACCACCTTACAGAGGTTTCCCACACCTCAAGTGAACAGTAAATCTTCTCCCCAAAGCTCTCCCTCTCACAGGTCACAACACCCAACTCAAATACAGAGTTGATGTTCACCTCCCATGCTCCACGCATAACACAAGTGCTCCACGCACTCCACAAGCACTCCACGTGCTCCACAAGTACTCAAGGTACTTCAAGTAGATCTCCCATGAATCTGCAACAACCTGCAATTCAACAGACCATACTTATGGAAGGAACTTCCTTGCCTTCCTCTCTTGCTCTATCCGAGTACACACCTGTACTCCAAGTAGATCCTGCCTGATACTGCTCCCTGTTGTGTTGCTGTCTGTATGACCTTGCACACCTGCAAATCAAGCAATGGTTCTATTCACCTGTGAACCTCGACCTTGCACACACATACACCTGCAGATCAATGATCTTACTTACCATGTAGATCTCCTATATAGGCCATGCAACTGTGACCAAGATCCTACACTCTTGAAGAACCCAGCTGGCTCTCCAATCCAGCACCAACAAGCCTGGTACTGTGGCACTAGGGGGAACGCACCATAGCTCTACCTCACACACAGAAGGAGCTTATAATTATGCTCTCTTACTCCCTAGCACACTTTTACAATACAACCATGAGTCTATTATATAGATCTCATCCAAACAATAATTAGACATCTAATTACAATAATTAGATCCGCAGCTCTCAGTCTAAAATTAGATCTCTTCATGCAAACACTTGGTTCGTTAGCTAACTGCCCGTAGATAGCTCGCAGTCAAACTACACAGGCGACCGACGTCGGTCCCTGTCTGCCTGGGGTCACCGACGCCGGCCGATATATGACCGACGTCGGTTGACTTCCTGTCTTACCCTGCCGACGCCGGTTGGCCAGACCAACGCCAAACACTTCTGACACTTAGCAACTCATTCTGCAACCTCCTCCATGTCTGCATCAGTGAAGCTTTTAGCTCCACAATCCTAACATTGTTATGATGCAAAAATCAAGCAAAAAGGTTTTAATAGGTACTTTTATCGGTCTTTTAAAAAAAACACCATTTTATGGTTTTTGGTTCTCTCTATGGAAGGAATCCACCATTTACTAGTTTTCAACTCACTTCATTTATTTGGAACCATATTTGATCCTTTTGTTATAATGGAAGAAAATGTTTATTACATATAACCAAATTATACCTATCATTGAATATGTATACACATAATACTTTCAAACTTTATCAATTAATGATGCTCTTTATCTTGAAGGAACCCATTGATCCTCAATCTCTCTAAGTGCATGAAATAAATGGTGCACCATGAAAGGGGTGGGTAGACCATTAGTGCTTCACAGGATTGTTGTCCCTTTTTACCACTTTTTATCTACACACTTGTCCTCTAAAATTTTATCTAAGATTTGCCTCTTATTTTTCACCCTCCTCTATTCATTTTCTACTTTAATTAGCCATTTCCCTAACCTAAACTCCTTTTTGGTAGTTTAAATGATTAAATCATCCATTTCAACCTTTATTTTTATTTAGAAAACTTATTAGTGTTTAGCTCAACCCTTGGCTGACCTAGTCCTTGACCTAGTTAGTTTTTTGTCAATTATGATGCTAGGTCAGTTGGGTCAATCTTATTGGCCTAAACTTTTAAAAATGTTTTAGGGTTATATCAACCTATATGAACATAATAATTTTTCCATTTATAAAATAAGAGAAGAAGAATCAAGATATATTGCACATCTACTTATCCACCATTATACTTGAGAAACAAAATTAGGGTTTCATACTTTCTTTGGAGATATGGATCTTGTCTTGTGGAGAAGTCTTTTTGATGCATTGATAGGTTGTGTACCCTAGAGATGATTTATCCTTGTCATCCTTACATACCACAACATCCTATTGTGAATCACCTTGGCCAAGGGAGAGATTGAGGCTCAACAAGTTCATCTTCAAAGGTAAGTATTCCTAACTTTATTCCTCCTTTGTAAAAGTAGATAAATATGCATTTACACTTTTCTTCCATGCATTATGATTCTATATATATTAATTTAATTATATGTATTCTATGCATGTTTAATTTTAGTGTCTATTACTCCCACTTTGTGCCACAATATTTGCAAGCACTAGATTATATTTTGCTTTACTTTTTATTTGTTTAGTGAGTATGAAAACATAGGACCTAGTTAGGCCTATTACGTAGTTTTGCTTGACTGGAGGCTCTGGAACCCTCCATAGTGATATTATTATGGTAAGAGATCCATTGTCTAGGTCTAGCAGATCCATATTGGTCATGACCCTGATTATCTAATGTATCCCCCATCAGAAGTATAAGTAGGATCTATCTTATTCGAACTAGGACTGATTTGTAAATCCGATGCATTTCCTATTACATACATTCTAGTGAACCTGATATGAATCTAACCCTTGCAGGTTTTTTATCATGATTTTCATTTCTATCATTTTATTATTTTTCTATATTTATGATATAAGGTCAACCAAGTCAATATAGTTATAACTTTTGTATGTAGGTTTAACTCACAGTCATATCAAAATGACTATTATTTATATGTAGTTATTTATTAGATACATGTTACTAGATTGGACAGGTCAATAAAGTATTCTTATTTAGTTACAAATAAAAAACTAAGTTGATCATGTCAACTTATTCTTCTAGTCATGATCCAAAACAACAAACTAAGTCTTTCAGGTTGACTTAGTCATCTTATTAGGCTTCAAAAAACAAGGTTTCATAGAACTAGGTTGAACCAGTTGACTTGGTTTTCATAAATTTTAAGAAGCATTCAAGGCATTAAAACATAAAATTTTCAATCCTAATCATATTCTAACCCACCAAGTTTCCTATCTTTCTCTCTCTTTCATTTCATTACTTCATTATAGCTCTACTTTTTGAATGTTTACAATCTTCAAAACTGTAATCCTACAAAAAACTAAGTTGACATGGTTGACTTAGTTATGTATCCTATCTTCTATATAAAAAAATTAGTCAACCGCATCGATGTATTTCTTAAGAATCTTAATTTTACACAATAGTAGTGACCCAGTCAACTCTATTGTATAATGTTTACATATAGTGTCATCTAAACTGACCACGTACCATTCTAAATTTCGGAATTAATAGCTATATGCTAGTAATTACTTCACATTTTTAATTTTATTAGTTTTCATGATTAAATTATCTCACATAGTCTAAATATGTGGTTTTTCAAATTACCATTTTGTTTCACTACTTTTCTCTTTATACACACAGTACGAAATCAGACAATATTCAAAATGAATTTAACATTTGTCTTCCCAAGGCTTACTTGGATTTCATCACCAAGGGGGAAGTCGACTTGCTTTTATATTCAAGTATAAACACATGGTTAATGGTATATATTAACAAAACACATAACACCCCTACAACTATAGGATTATGAAGTGAGGGGGTAGACCCCAATACCAAGCTAGAACTATTTTTAACACAAATGCCTTTCAACCTAAATGTCCTAAAAATATCCATAGATTGATTTATAGTTCCTTATTTTCAAACAAATTCCCTATCATACTTAAAATAACACTTTATAATAATCTAACAACACTCAAAATGACCACTTAATTAGCATTTAATTTTCAATTGACTACTTTCTCTCCAATCATTATGTGTTGTATTGAAAAAATTACATTGAGCATGTTGGTTCAAGGTTTTGTGCTATGTGGTCCAATTGGATCATTTCCATTGATCCAATTGTTTATGTGTTTAATTCCATTTATTTCTTTGATTGCATTACAAAAAATATCCCTATTTTAGCACAATAATTTTCTTTGACATAGTCTCTTATAGACTATTTGTTTCCCTGACTATAGTACTACATTGACCTAGTCAAGCCAATACTAGTTTCTACCGATTAGGTTATAATACTAAGTCGACCTGGTTGACTCTGTATCTTTATTAGATGGTATTTTTCCTTGCCTGTAGTACTAAGTCAACTTGGCCAACCTTGTACTCTTTTCTATCAAACAAGTTGCAATACTAAGTTGACTTGGTTGACCTTGTACCATTCTTAGCTCAGTATCATATATTGTTTATAGTACTCAATCAACCTAGTCAACTTTGTACTCTTATTTGTCTTTTATATATCCTTTCTTTTGCATCAAATTTGTCTTCCCTAATCCCTCTCCTTCATTACAAACTTCATATTTGAAGACAACACTGAGTTGAATTCAATAGATATAATGAGTTTTACCAACCCCAATAGGTTCTCCCATAAGCAACTTGTGGTTCCTACTATAGATGAAAGTAATGTGAATATATCCACTCGTACTACAAATTATGAGACCCCTCCTCATCCCTCCTCACTTCATAATCCTATCTTCTCTTGAGAAGATCAACCCAAATTAGAGTATACCCATAAATTCTCTTCTTTATCAATGAATTTCCTTGACATCAAGGAAAAGATCCTTCTACTATTTTCCATCTCATGATAAGTGGTCAAGTCAAGGATCCCCAATCACCTTCTCCCACATTGTCACATGGATTTGGAGACACTGGTTTATTTATTTCTCAACCTCTTCCCTCTCTTTTAATCCCTTCTCATGCCATGCCATACTTCTCTTTGATTTCCTCCACCTTTATGCCTACTATCTCTACTAACATGGTAGGTTATGAATCTAGTGGGACTCTCACAAGACCCACTCTTCTCAATTATTCCAGTAATACATCATTTTATACCCTTAGTAATCATGCCTCTAGTGCTACTACTTCTCATCCCTCTACTAGTACCATATTTATCCACACAATAAAATCATGCCACTACTTCCTCATTTACCAACAACTCTTCTCAAACTAATACTAATAGCCACAGTAGTACCGAAGCCACTACTATCAATTCTAATACTTCAAAAAATACAAATAATGCCATTCAAACCCATTAACATATATTAAAAACTCTTAAGAAAATTGATGATTTCAAAGATAACAATTTAAATTAAATGATGTAAATGAAAAATCATCTTATCCATATGCAAAACCATCCTCAATAGGTTCCATGGGGAATGCATACCCACAATGCTCCCCCATATCCTCTTTGGGATTCCCATGGTAATCTTATCATTTAATCTCATCTCCTAAACAAAAAAATCAAACACCTTAAAAATGAACCTCTTACACTACAAGTTTCTAATATCAATATAGGAGGTATCACCCTTACCATTGCTTATAATGGGTCAACCAATCGTACTCTCCACTTAAAAACATTTGGAAATATATATAAAGACTGGGTCAAATTAAATACTTTTACCACTACCAAGATATTAGGAAATAATATCATAAGTGATGCTTTATATTGGTACAACCAACTCAAATATCATTCCATCATTAGTGTAGAATTAATTCTCTAGTCCAAGAATTCGTAACTAGTGATCTACCTAAAAATACCTTGTCCCATTTTATCAATTGCAAGTAACTTGAGATCGAAACTGCACAAGATTTCATCAAATGATGGAAGAATTTATCTAACAAGTGTGAACATAAAATGATAGATGACAACCTCTTTCATCTATTTACCAACAATATTTTTCCCAAGTTGGAATATCAGGTTTAGATTCTCTCTCCATGAACTTTGGAATAGGCCATTAACCAAGTCAGGCATCAAGATTTCCTCATACATCAATTTAAACCATCCTAACATTTTATGGGTACTCCATGTTAATCAAGTAAAATAATCATCATGCTACAAATGGCAGTGTCACTGATTCATATGATACCATTCATATTATTCAAGCTATTATTCCTAACCAAGATCCAGAACAAGCTTCCACTCCCAACCAAATCACTAATCCTCATTTATTTTCAAAAAATAACATCAATGTTCATAAACATTTATAATTACAAAAATGACTACCAAGGCATCTTTTGTGATAACTTGATCCCACTCATCCCATGAAATCTTGGTATAATCCTAATAAATTTTGTTGGTTTCATGTTAGTTGGGGTCATTCTCATAAAATTTGTCAATAAATTCATAATTTAGCTATGGATTTCCTTCTTGGTCCCAATTTTGAACATGATTATGTCATTTGTAAACATCAATAAGCCTATGATGTTTCCTTCCAAGCCCATGAAACACAAACTAAATCTCAATATTTAAACTAGGATAATTCTCAGTTGGCCATCTATAAAGATCCTCTTACAAATCACTAAGATAACCAAGACAAGCTTAGCCCTTCTACCAATAATGTTGATAGTCTTGTTGAGCCAACTCTTGAAGAGAATGTGGTCAATATGACTAATATGCAAAGGTTGGTTTCCTTCACTGATCCTCATCCCATCTATAATCCTCAATTGCCTCAAATATTTTGTGTTATCCAAGAATCTTATCCAACTCACTTAATATACTTGGGGAAAGAAGACCTTATATATTTTGATGAACCAATTCCAACACCTCCATTTGATAGCACTTATCATACCATTTCTAACATTCCTCTAACCTCTTTACCCATCACCAATGAACTCAAAATTATATCAACACTTCTTCTCAGACGAAACATGCATCAACTACCCCATTTTCTCAAGATAATCAAAAAATTTATCCTCTAACTAAACCTTCTGCATATTATCAAAATAAATTCACATGCACCTTAGATGATCCTTCCAAGGATCTCATTCAAATCTATGCACCTCTTTCCAATAGTACTCTTATGTGTTATGATGAATGGAATCTTATCTTAGAATTTACTAATCTCCCATCTCAAATCCCATTTCTGAAACTTATGCAAACTTCTGTGCATCATCATAATCATCTTATGCATATTTTGTTGGAAAAGAACATCCCTCATCCTCCCCTTAAAATATGTGAATCCACCTTATTTGGATCAGAAGATAGTATTTTATAATAGTCTAAAGAGATGTCTACACTTTGATGAAACCATGGAAACTTCTCTTTCCCTCAAATTCCTCATTACTTATATGATTCCTAATGAGATTCTACTTCATGTGAGTGATCCTCCCCTTTTTATCAGTGTCCAAATTAGTTTCATCTAAGTCAAACGTGCCTTGATTGATGGTGGATATGACACTTATGTTGCCTCTATCAATTTTTTCAAACCATTGGATGTTTTGAATTTAATATTTAATCCACATGGAACATGTGTCAAGGCTATGACCAGAGGTAAATTTCTCCCTTAGGCTATGTGTGGCTCCCTATCACCATCCCACTATCATAATTTGCATAAAGGTGATGATCTTCAGCTTTATTCTATACTATAATATTTTTCTTAGTAGGTCATGTACTCATCACATGAGATCAGTTTCCTCTTCTGCTTGCCAATGTGTAAAATTTCCTCACAATGGAACCATCTATAAGATTTAAGGTGACACTAACCCTTATAATTTTGAGCAATTCCAAGATATTGGTGTATTCCAGATTCCCACCCTTGAACCCTTGCTAGGTGTTACATTTTGTGAATCTTAATGGTTTAACTTTCCTATCAACTCCACCCATGGTTACAATGGTCACCCTAAACTCATTGGAAATATATCCCCTAACCTCATAAATTTTGATGATCCTAACAAGATCAATTTAAAGATTAAAACCTTGAATCTCTCACATCATCTCATTTCTTATCTTACCCCTTCTTTTTAACCTCATTTTGTCAACCATCGAGTGATGACATACCCATTGTCTCAACTAAGAATCATAATCACATTCATCACTCCACATCAGATGAAAAGGTCATTCCTACCTATGCCATTGACCTTCATACACCTAACTATGATGATGATTATACCTTGTATGATCCATTCTTAGGAGGTCATTTTTAGGATTGAGATGTTAAAAATTATTCATTATCATTCCTCTTGACTTTAGTATTTTAGTATTTATTCTATAATTCAATCCTATATCATTCCTAATTTTAGAATTTTTCTTCTTGATCACAGGGTAGATATGGTGCACACACCTTCAGTTTCTAAAGAACCTAATTGGAGTATTATTATAGATCATGTTATGACTTGTCCCTATCAATTTTAGATACCATGACTCCTCTAGTTGACTTATCCTTGAGATGTTTGCAATTTTCCTTCAGCCTTCTATGCATCCTATCCATCCCTTAATAAAGCTCATTTTGGATCCTATTTCCATTTCATCTCTAGTTGAGTATTTTCCTATTTCAGATCCTTTGGTTCCTTTAGTCAAGCCTTGAATAGTATCTATACCAACCCCAACTTCCCTTGGTGATGGTTTTATCCCTTTACCACAACTTTCCCCTTTGCCTACCATATGGGCCAATCATCCATATTGTGAAATTCATAAAGTTTCTAGTCATTAGACTAGAGATTTTTCCTTATACCAACATTCCTTGCCTTCTACGTCCACTCCTCCTATGAGTACACCCACCAAGTCTACTCATAGGTGTATCTATTGCTTCCATGGCACAAATAATCATTCATCCACACATTTTCATAAGTTACAACAATATATATACACCTTTCATCTCACCACTCCTTAACTAATAGATAAGAATATACCTCTACCAAAATTCTTACCTAAAAATGTTCCCAAATATGGAGAGGTATATTGTCTCTAGCACTAATGCACCACTCATCACACTAATCATTGTCACATCCTTCAATAGCATCTCCAAGATAACCTCATGAAAATTCTTGTACCTACTACCCTTCCTCCTATAGGTTTCTCTCATAATAATTCTCTCCCTTCTTCCCTCATGGATCAAACACTTATTTCCCCTTCTTCAACTACCATTTCTCCACCTGTGATTCCCTCACCTATGGATATTCCTTTCCCTATGGTAACTTCTCTACTGATGACCACTTCATCTCCTATAGAATCCACCCCCATTCCTTCTCCTAAACATCCCTTGCATGATAGCCCTCATAATCATGATCCCTTAGGCATTCCTACATTTTTTATAGAGGAAATTTGACATGAAGTATTTTCTCAACTCTCATTGAATATCAATGACACTTTGGTTGTATTCCAGGTTTAGCTTCATAGAGACTTATAAGATGTTATGGATAATGTGTGTGGATAAATATATCAATATTTATGAACATAAGCATGGTGTTCTTTCATTTTGTAATGGAAGTGTGCTCAAAATTTACATTTATCTATTTTTATATCATTTGACATTGTGTCAAATTATTATCTATATTACATGGTGACTTTTATTTTGCATTACATGTTTATTATGATGTGACTATTTTTTTAATGTTATCTTATGGATTCTTTTTCTTGATTACATACTTATTTTTCATAATTTCCTTTTCTATGGTTATATTTTTCTCATTATCATAATTTTTTGCTATCTTATATCTATCAACATGAATAATTATTATTTTGACGTGGTTGTACAAACCTTGCTCCCTTTAGTCATTCCTTTTTACCATGTGATCAATTAGTAAACACTTCATCTCATTATAATCCACTTTTACCAGTCCACTTTAGATCTCCCCTTATTAACCTTTATTCCCTTTCCTAAACTAAGCATACATATGGTTGAGACTTGAGATAACATGTTGGTTCCTAATTAAGCTTAAGTATTCTAATAAGTTATATCTTTGGATAATTAGCTTTATCTAGCCTAATCCTAAAACTCATTCATGTGTATCACTTTATCTCTCATGATTATTCATTTAAAATCTATATGGAGGAGAATATTAAAATCTAAATCATTTAAAAAAAGGTAATGATCTAAATGACAACATTTAAAATCTTCAAAAGTCAAATCACACTAAAATATGTGATTCTAAACACATCTCCTTTCTCTAATTGAAGCTCATGCTCCACAATTGGCTTCATGATAGAGCTGAAGTCCATTCGGGTGTGGTAGGATAGTATATTAGAGAAAGATACTAAAAAATATTTTAGTGCTACCTACTTTCTCACACAAGTACCAAATCTTCACAATAGACTGACAACTTTGTAAGGGGTCCTAAGGAACGAGGGACACATCATGAGAAGGTATGTCCATTTTAATTTTCTTGTTTAAAACTACCATCATGTATTGATCTTAGTACTAAACTTATCTTCCCACACAACTTTGTGCCTATAGTGCATAGGTATCTTTGTATTGATTATCACCAGTCATTTAGTGTCGTTTCATGTCCTTAGTATGCCTCATGTATCCTAAGGTCTTCTCATAATGTACCTATTTATGATTCTTACATTCCCTTTTTCAGTTCCTACAATCCTAATATTTCTCTTATTATTTTATTTAGGTTTTTGAGAAATATTATATTATTCATTGATCACTCTCCCTAGAGATTGAATTTTTGATTTGAAGTATAATACCTTGGAAAGGACTAGGCCTTCCTCATAAATTACCAATTTTTCACATTACCATTATAAACATCCCTTTTTACCTTATTTTTATATTATTTACACCTCATTGGTGTTCTTTTTGTGAGTTGTAGTGTAAGAATGTGCATAGGACCTGACCTTCCTCACAAAATTTTCTAGTATCCAAGTCACAATCAAATTACTTGTGTCAAATATGAGATAATATGCAATTGATTATGAGTTACACATCACTAACATGATTCCTACCTTGATTTAGTTTGTTTTAAGCTTAATTAATATTTCAATTTTATCTTCTTATTTTATGATTGCATTTAATAATCCAAACACTTTTCTTAAGTTTTTCATACTTCCCAACTTGAATTAGTGTGTTTCATTTAACATCACTCCAAATCTATGGTTGGGTTCCATCATGCCTATCTCATGGTATAGCCATGCTACTTATAGATTCTTTAGACTATCCCCTCTAATGAGTGCACTATAATGAGATTGTCTATGATCTCAACCCTAATTTTTATTCCTATAGGGTGGCCACCTTGGCCTATACCTATCCCAAATAGATCATGGTAGCCATATGTGTGGCTCTCTCATGAGCCAGGGCCTACCAAGCATGTGCCTCTCCTACTTCCACTGCTGAAAGTGGTTGAAATCCATCTTTACATGTATGTATCTACCTTTTGGCCTCTCCTAACAATATAAACTAGCTAACTTGAGTTAGGACAAATGGTACCATAGGATCATCTAGCGTGGTGAGGTCATAAGGTACCAATACTCCATCTAAAATGTCATGGACCACTAACATGACTAAGGATTCCCATCTGGTCCCCTCTATCATAAGGTGTACAAAAACCAAAGCCCAGATAGATATCATATCACATATATCTCAAAATCTATCTATCATCATATGAAAATAGTATTCTATTTCAAAATCTAATAAATCCAACATTTTTTACCTGTCCCAGTATCACCAACCATCATATCCATGTCTACTTGTCCACAGATTATAGTCTATAAATCAGCCCATCACCTAAGCACCTCATTTATGGGTTGCCTTTGAATAAACACAAATATTGGAGTCACCACCCATACACGTCTTATGCCTCTATTTAGTGGTACCTCTATTAACCAACTCTACCCTAGGCCAACTACCGAATAATCATGTATCACTACCCTCTATGATTGATCTTAATGCTGGCATATCCATTAGTGGTACACCTGAGGTGATCACTACCCCTCATTCTACAATACATGATGTGGTAGTTATTCTACCCTTGCATTCAAATTCATGCCCTCTCCTCCTTTTGTATACAATTGTCATGCTCAACCAATCCTTGGTCTCACATGTTGTGGTCTAATCTTCAGTTTTTTGACTGGTACTCTTCCCCCTCCTATCCCCCTTAGATCTAATGTTTGTTATACCAAAAATGTGGGAAATATTATAGGAGATATTTGGTATAAGACTCCAAATTGACCTAAAAACATGCCACTGGCTATAAATATACCCAATAGGTATATCACCAACCCTAGCACCAACCCTAGCACCACAGTCACCCATCTCATCTAAATCATAAAAATATGTACATAGGGATACCCAATGATATTTCCTCATGTAATTATCTACAATGTTGGTATATAGGGCATATCCTTTACTACCTAATCTTATTTCTATATAGTAACCTAAGGTAACCTATCATCAACCACATGGGGTAACCTAGAAGGTTGATACATTGGGAACCTCTCATGCATCCATGCACTCATCAACACCATTGGTCCCATGGTCTTCTATCCTTTAATATTTATTGTTATATTTATTATTTTTCTCATATCTTTGTCTCTACTAACTCTATTTTTAAACTATAAAATATTCTAGAATCCTGATGTCTTAGAGAATCTTTTCAACTATTATATGTACATGCTGCAAAAAGTTTGATCTTTCACTTTTTTTTGGTAATCTCTATAGGTTTACCTAATGTTCCTCAAATTGGAAACTTTTAATTTTATAACATATCATTATTTATCTAAAACATTAAGGTAAGTAAAGGTATTTATTTTTCAATTTGGTCCTTCCATTTATCTTATTTGATATTTAATTCACTTTATTTATCACCAACATTATGTGTCATCATAATATTTTCTAGAAGCACTATCCCATATTTCACCTACATGAAATGTGATGAGATTATAGTGGGTTATATGTATACACATAATATTTTAAAAAGTTATCAATTACGAATGCTATTTACATTATGGGAACCTGTCAAGTCTTAATCTCTCTAAGTGCATGCCTTAAAGGGTACACTAGGAAAGGGGTGGGAAAACCATTGGTTCTTTATAAGATTATTGTCCATTTTTTCCACTTGATATCTACACACATTCATTATAATAACATTCCCATAAGTTTTGTCTCCTACTTTGCACCTACCTCTAGTCATTTTCCACCTTCATTATCCATTTCGCTAACCTAAACCCATTTTTGGTAGTTTACATGACTATGTTGGTTGCATCAACCTTGTATTCTTAATGATAAAACTTATTAGGTTTTAGGTCAGCCCTTAGAGGACCCAGTCCATGATCTAGTTAGCATTTTTCAATTATGATAATAGGTTAACTAGGTCGACCTTGTCAGCCTAAAATTTTGGAAAGGTTTAAGGTTAGATCCACCTATATGAACACACTCATATTTACATTTCTAGAATAAGACAAGAAGAATCAATATATATTGTGCATTTTATTATCCACCATTATCTTAAGGAAAAAGCTTAGGGTTTCATACCTTCTTTAGAGATATGGATCTTGTCTTATATAGAAGTCTTTTGGATGCATTGATAGATTGTGTAGCCTTGAACTGATTTATCCTTTTCATCCTTACATACCATAAAACCGTATTACAAAGTACCTTGTACAAGGGATAGATTGAGGTTTGGTGAGTTCATATTCAAAGGTAAGTATTCCTAACTTTGTTCCTCCTTTGTAAGAATAGATAAATATGCATTTTCACTTCTCTTCCATGCATTGGGATTTCATATACATTGACGTGAGTATAAGTTTTTTATGCATGTTTAATTTTAGTGTTTATTACCCCCAATTTATACCACAAGCTTTGGTGAGCACTAGATTAGATTTTGATTTACTTGTTATTAGTTTAGGGAATATGAACACATATGTCCTAGTTAGGATTATTTCATAGGTTTGCTTGACTAGAGGCTTTAGAACCTTCCATAGTGATATTATTATGGTAAGAGATCCATTTTCTAGGTCTATCAGATCCATATTGAGCATGACCCTAATTATCTAATGTATCCCTAATTGGATGTGTAAATAGCATCTATCTTCTCTGAGCTAGGGATTGATTTGTAGATATGTTACATTTCCTATTGCATATATAATCTATTTGAAAATATATATTTTACTGAGAGGTTGGTGATATAAACTTAGTATATTTCCATTCACTATAAGATTTTTTCTATTTACATCAATTAGAAATAACTAGACAAATCCATTATCAAATATTCTCTCAACATGGTAGGAGCCTAACCATCAGTTACAAAGTTTACTCCTAAAGTGTTGTTATTATTAATCAAATAATAAGGTCTAATATCCTTATTTTAACTTCATTCCTATGATATGATGGTCATTCCATGTATTCTTTTGAAGTTAAAGGAGTTTTGTTTTCTAAACTGATCCAAGTCTCATTTCATCTAGTTCATCCAATTGTAGGATTCTCTCATTTTGTGATTTTTTAAAATCAAAAGTTTATTCCATTATTTTCCTAAGTATATAAAATTAAAATTAATGAATTTACCCCATAAGCTAATTAATATGGATAAAACCATGTGGTGGACTTCTAAGTGGTGTCTTAGGCCCAAACTACTTATAGTAATTCCTTGACCCAATCCTTTCTACTGATGTCTATGATATTTATTAGGATTTTATTTAACTCTTTGTTTGTAACTTCCACTTTATAATTAACCTTAGGGTGGTAAGGTGATGACTTCTTATAAGTGACTTGGTACTGCTCTATGAAGGTCTGGATCATGTTATATGTAAACTAAGGTCCTTGGTATAAAATAATGGTTATAAGTACTCCAAACTTGTGAAGAATCATGCTATATAGGAACTCTACAAATTTATCTCCAAGAAAAAATAGTAGAGCTTTTAATTCAACCCATTCAGTGACATAGTTAGTCACACCAGGATGTACTCTTTTCTTTATAAAACTAGATCAATGGTACCAATAAAATCTAGTTCCCATTTCATAAAAGGCCCTAAGACCACTTGATTATAGAGAGTAATTTCATTTGAAATTTTGGGTTTAACCATTCACTAACATGGATCACAATGCCATACATATTACTTCACATATTTGTGAACTGATGACTAATAGTATCAAACCCCTAGGACTCTATAAATGGTCATTTTGACTGTAAATTTTCCTCCTCTTGGTTCATCATGGCAAGATCTCAAGATGTCATAGATAGGATCTACCTAGACACACATGTGAAGCACAATTTCAAGATGATTTCTGAATATTTCATTAAGATATTTATAGTTAGCATTATCTCTAATTAAATTTTTCTTTTGTTTACAAGTAAATTTATAAGAAAAATTACTCGTATTTAGATAATTAACCATATCAATAAACAAAGGTAAGTGTTCTAAAAATATGAATAATTTATCATCTATACAAATCATTATTGTTGTTCTAAACAGTATAATGATTTGTATAAACAATAATTACCTATAGTCATATTCATTCTTTCTAATTCATAATATCATGAGACATTTAATCTTGATATAAATTCAATAATCACAAAAGTTTTTCCTAGTTTATCAATGATTAGTATGTCAAATTACTATAAACTAACTAACCATCTAATGATTCTCCCACCTAATAAGTATTTTATAGTTCAATGATCTGTATATCTAACTTCTTGTATCTAGTAATATAGTAGTGAAACTTATTTATAGCATAATTGATAATAAATAATTCTTTTCCATTGGTTGTATAGTTCCTCTTAGTGGGTTTTATTTTTTATTAATGTAATAGATAGCATATATCTTATGTCCTTCATCTTTGTATCCAAGAATTAATAATCTATCATTGGCATCGAGTTAAATATTGAGCATCTCCAAGACTAATAATCTATCTTTGTATCAAAATTCCATACATATTGAGCTTCTCTAAAATCCCTTTAGGAATAAAATCTAGAGACATATAGTACCCTATAATATCTTCCAAAATAGTTTTGACCAAAGTGAGTCTTCCACCCCTAGAGATCCACCTGAAATACCACACAAATAACTATTTCTCAAATTTAGCAATAAGCCAATGCCAATCCTTATGACCATAATCATTAGGTTTTATAAAAAATCCAAGATACTTAAGACCAATTTGAATATCCAAATACTAAAAGGAAAGAAGTTGTGATAAAAACTCCTTATCCAACTCGCTAATACCACAAAAATATAAAATAGGTTTGTGAGTGTTAATATTAATTCTAGTAGCCAAACAATATAGATTCATAATTTCCTTTAACTTGCATGAATCCCTTCTTGATCCATCATAGAGTAACAAAATATCATCAAAAAATAATAAGTGAGTCAAAAATAAAGATTTTCCCATCCTAATGCCCTTAAAACCACCAGTATTTTTAACTACAATAATATCCCTACTCAAACCTTCACCCACAAGAAGGAAGAGTAAAGGATACAAAGGATAACCTTACCTATCAATCTGACCATTGTGTGTATTTTAAGAGATTGGATAATGGTAGATATATTATTCTATTATTGTATGTAGATGATATGTTGGTTGCAAGATCACACATGCAGGATATCTCTAAGCTTAAGGTGAAATTAGCTCACACATTTGCCATGAAGGATTTTGGAGCAGCAAAGAAAATCCTTGGCATTAGCATTAAGAGAGATAGGAAAAATCATAGGTTGATTTTGTCTTAAGAGGATTATGTGAACAAGGTATTGAAACGGTTCAACATGCAAGATGCAAAACTGGTAAGCACACCTTTGGCTGGACATTTTAAGTTGAGTAAAGAATAATGTCCTAATTCACATGATGAGGTAGAGTCCATGAGTAGAGTTCTGTATTCTTCTGCAGTAGGGAGTTTAATGTATGCAATGGTGTGTACTAGACCGGATATTGCCCAAGTAGTGGGAGTTGTAAGTAAGTATATGGCCAATATAGGGAAGGAACACTAGAAAGCAGTTCAGTGGATCCTTAGATATCTGAGAGAGATCTACTTGGAGTACCGGTTTTGTACTCGGTTGTACTAGACGTACAATGAGGTGAACAATAGCTTGTGTTAGTTGTGTGTTGTGACCTATTGAGGGAAGATTACTTAGGTGGGAAGATTACTGGGAGCCCTTGAGGAGGAAGCCTCACAGAGGTAGAAGAAGAGTGTGATCTCTTTATTGTAATTTCTTTTGTAATGAGTTGAATACAATTGTGTGTTGCCTCTCATATTCTGTGTGTTTTCTCATTGATAGTTATTTGTTTTTCTAGTTATTTCCGCATCTTAAGTTTCTTATACAAAGGTAATCATATGTGCTCTTAAATCTGACAAGTTGTGTTAGAGCTTTGGGGAACCTAGGTCCTATCAAATGGTATCAGAGCGAGGTTGAAGGTTTTCAGAGCGAGGTTTACTAACAGGTGGTTTCAGATCTATTAAGTGTTGTTGATTATAGGTTACTCTCAGGGGTTTCTGATTGAGTGGGAGTATAGCAATAGTAGAAGAAGGTAAGCTGAGAATGAAGAAATTTAGGCACAAGTTTAACACCACAAGGAGTGTGGTGGGTAGTCTTCAAGATTGAGCTTGAAGAGGAATACAAGCCAGGATGCAGATTAGACAAAGTACAGGTATAGGTACAGGTGTAGCTATTTATCTCCAAGTGGGAGATTATTAGGGTGTGGAGCTAAAAGCTTCACCTTACTACAAACAGAAGGAGGATGCTGAGTATGCAGTCACCGACATCAATAGGCCACAACTGATGTCGGTCAGGGATCAGTGTACAGCAACCAACATCGGCAGGGATCGGTTGGCATCGGTCACCTCCACGAAGATAGGGACTGACGTCGATCGCTTGTGGTAGTTTCAGAATTGTTGTTGACGAACAATCAATTAAGTGAAGAGGTTATTTGCATGATGAAGACTAGTTTGAGTCTTGAGCCGCAAGTCTAATCATTGTATGCATGAGATCTATATAATAGACTCATGGGCTGTATTATCAAGTGTAAAACTCAAGTGTAGAACTTGGAGAGTTCTCCCCATGGTAGAATCAAGTAGGATTCTTCATGTATGTAAGATCAGGTTTGATATGCAGGGTGTTGCAGGATCATGGTGGAGATCTACATGTGATAAGTAAGATCAGGGTTGGTCTGCAAGGGTGTGTATGTGTGAGGGTCAAAATAATATTGGTGGGGGAGCAAGATCTAAGGTGACAGCAATACATCAAGGAGTAAGATCATGGTGAGATCTACTTGGAGTACCGGTTCGTACTCAATTGTACTAGACGTACTAGACATACAATGAGGTGAACAACAGCTTGTGTTAGTTGTGTGTTGTGACCTATTGAGAGAAGATTACTCAGGTGGGAAGATTACTGGGAGCCCTTGAGGAGGAAGCCTCATAGAGGTGGAAGAAGAGTGTGATCTCTTTATTGTAATTTCCTTTGTAATGAGTTGAATACAATTGTGTGTTGCCTCTCATATTCTGTGTGTTTTCTCATTGATAGTTATTTGTTCTTCTGGTTATTTCCGCATCTTAAGTTGCTTATACAAAGGTAATCATGTGTGCTCTTAAATCTGACAAGTTGTGTCAGATCTTTAGGGAAGATACCACTTGTTGGGGATCAACCAACAATGTTGATTACACTTATGAAAGCAATAAAATGAGGAATTAAATCAGAATGATAAGTAACTAGAATGATAAATAGCAAATAATAAGAGATACAAGAAACCACCTTGAAAACTTGTATTAAACTCTTTACAGAAGGAATACAATTGAAGAAACTTTTTTTATTCCACACCTCTCTCAGATGTACAGATCTCTCTCTCAATTACAATCAACTCCAACAACCTGGAATGATTCACATATACAATTCTGTACTGTTCAACATTTACTCATACAATAAGCTAAGAAGATCTATCCTATTATATAATAATTAGGAAACATGAGCATGCATTTACAACCAATAGTTATGCCTCTTAAACAAGGGCTCTAAAATAGTCTTACTAAAGATAGAGATGTGGACTTAAGACTATCACTTAATCCTAACATGCAAACACTCGGTGCTGTCCATAGAAATAGCTTTCTGGACGCACAGGTAACTGACGTCGGTTCCTACCTATTTGCTTGTGACCGATGTTGGTCAATTCTTTCCAACGCTGGCATCTCCTAAATTTCTCCTAACTGACGTTGATCGCTCCTGACCGATGTCGATCGCTCTTGATCGACGCCGATGACTGTGTAAACCTGCAACATCTGCAATGCACTCTTTTGGTGAAGCTTTTAGCTCCACACCTTAACATTACCTCATTCCTCTACTAAGTCTAAATAAATTGATAATATCTCTATTGATTAGTATGGAAAATTAAAAATTTGTTAATAAATTCATCACCTAGTTGACAAATTATAAACAAAAGCCAAGATGCAACATCATAAGCTGAAGATACAACCAACTAAATCTATCGTATGCCTTTGAGAGATAAATTTTAACAACCATAGTAGGGAGACACTTATATTTAATTGAATGTAAAGTTGTTTGAACCACTACAATAGCTTCATGTATCTAGCATTCAAATAAGAAGCCGAATTATTCCTATGATATGGTGTCTGACAATAGTGACTTCATCCTTTTAGCAATGATATTCAAAATAATTTTATAGATAAATTTGCAAAAATAAATAAGTCTATATTCCTCAAAAGTTATGGGATTAGCCAATTTAGGTATTAAATAAATAAAGATTGAATTAAAGGTAGCATGCACTCTTCCTTTAGATCTGGATTCCTCGATAACCTTTAGTAAATCTCCTTATATAAGCTCATAAAAACTAATTAAAAACTCAACAAGTAACCCATTTGGCCCTGGACTTTTATCCTTCTAAAAACTATGAAGAACCTTCTATAGTTCCTCCTTAGATACTTCATCCATAAGACTTTCATTACCCCATCATTCACAAAACTAGGAAATAAAGTAATCATTTTGATCACCTTAGCGATACTCACCCTACTCTCCTCATATATTTCTCCAAAATTTTCCTTGCCTAAATTTCCAATAGATGCAATGTCTTATACCTCATTACCCTGTATGTTATTCAACCACTAAATAATGTTGACATTTTTCTGATGACTCACAAATTAATGAAAAAAAATCATATTTTTATCCCCACAAGATAACTAGATAGATCTACTTTTTAACCTCCACTCAGCATCTTTGGCATCTAACAACTATTGGAAATATTTTCATTGATGTTAAAGGTCTAGCATTATTGGTGATAAATTCCCCATTGCATTTAATGATGTTTTTAATAGTAATATCTTGGCTAATGTGTGTTAATATTTATTTAATATTACCAAATATATTTTTGGTTGCATAAAGTCAAAAGAAGGGCCCATGGAGAAGTCAAAGAGTCATGGGATAAAGACAAAATAAGAATGGAATAAATTTTCCCATGAATAGTTATCTTGAGGAATTCCAAGAGTTATGAAGTGAAGACAAAGGAGGAAGGGCACAATTTCTCATGAAGGGACACTTTGAGGAATATGAAAAGTCACCAAGATAAAGACAAAAGAGGAAAGGATGCTTTTGCTTATGAACGGTCACCATATGAATTTTCAAATGCAAGGATATGAAGGGTCATGATAGTTTGGCACCATTTTCCATGAGGATTGAAGGGTCACAAGGGTGCAAGCCAAAATTCATTTGGAAGCTATAAATAAAGGCTTGAGAAACCATTTGTAATATGGGAGATAGAGTATGATTTGTATTTGTTATATCTAGCTTAAAAGAGTAGAGGAGAGAGAGAGAGGAAAGATATATTGTAATGATCTATCAATTGTTGAGATATAAAAATTGAGAGATAGTTGTGTGGTATACACAAAAAGGGTTGGTGCTCTTGTGGGTAGGTGCTCATGAATAGTTACTGTGTTGGTGCTCAGCAAAGGGGTTAGTGCTCCTGTGGGTTGGTGCTCATGAATAGTTGTTGTGTTGGTGCTCAGTAAAGGGGTTGGTTTTCCTACAAGTTGGTGCTTGCTAATATTATAATTTGAGTTGGTTCTCATTCATATACTTGTGATTGTTCTCCATGGTTTTTCTCACATTGGGTTTCCATGTTAAATCTGGTGTTTCTCTCTATCTTGTGTGGTGTTTGTTATTTTAGTTTTATTTCATATCTTAAATTTATGGTTAAGTGGAATTTGATTAAGTGAAAGTTTATAAGATTTATGATATACTGATTCACCCCCCCCCCTCTCAATATATCCCATGCTTAACAAATCCTTTTCCTTTGTTCCAATTGAAAAACCTCAACCTTTTCCTCTTGATTTTGAAAACCCAATAAATCTTTTAGACTCCACTATTATAATAATATTTCAACCTCCCCTAACTCCTTTTTCCTTTTCTCAACAACCCAACAAGAAACCACTTTTTAATCAACTTCAAGTTTGTTTCAAATTGAATTACTACATATAAGTTTAAATCCTCTTGAAATGAAATCTAGGTGTCTTTAATACTAGAAACAAAATCTGCATGTTTCAACCATTCTAAGTTAAATTTGAAAGGACTAGGTGGTTTTTTCTCCCTTGAACTTAGCTTAAAAAATTGGAAAGTGATCAGAATCACCTCCAGTTCCAACCCATTATCTAATTTTGATTCATTCGAAGGAGAGGATTTTAGATATAATAAATTTATCTAATCACTTAGGAATCCTATCATTACCAAACCTCTTGTTCCTCTAATTAGGAAAATTTTAATAGGATTGATGTCAATTAACCCAACCTCTTCAAATCTTGAATAAAAAAATTAGATAATGGATCAACATGAGCATGTAGACCCCAAACTTTAGCACTACCTAAAGTAAGATTTAGATCACCACCTAATATAACTCTATTCTATCTCAACATATCCATATCAAAAAAATTATCTTGGTACAAAAATATCTCAAGATAGGGCCCATACATATTCAAACTAGTCATCTCTTTACCAATCTCTTTATAGAATAGCTCAATAACTAAACTAGTCTTGAAAGCCTAAGAGTTTGTACAAAAATAATCCCTAGATCAACACTTAGTGATCAATCCCCTTGATCAACCAATATAATCTACGTAGATGAATTCCCAACACCTAAAGACTTTTCCAGTTTTATACAAAGACTTCTCCCTTCACACATAGTCTCCTGTAATAATAAGATATCAGGATTGTGAACTCGGATCAATATTTTTAGGGCCAATTTTTGGAGGAATGTCCCAACCCTCTAATATTAGAGAAAATAAAATCATTTTAAAATTTGTCTAGGGGTTGAATTTTATCTAACAACCCCTTTAATGTGAGATTATTTCCCTTCAACTAATTCTATGTCAACATTATCTTTTACAAGAGATCTATGAGACTTTCTTCCTCTCCCCTTTCAATTCCTACCTCATTTGGGATTTACACCTAGTACCCTAACAAATTTCTCTCCAAAAACCACTTTAGCTACTCTTTTACTTTAGTTATATTGACCTTTTACCATTCCTTCCTTATTACTAGTATCCAACTTATCATGTAGATTCTCCCCTTCGATTACTATTGGAAAATCTATAGAGTTGTTCTTATATTCATCCATATAATTAGGGGGTGAGTCATATATAGTGTTTCCTAACTCTCTTATATAACTCATAACCAATATATATATATATATATATATATATATATATATATATATATATATATATATATATCCTTAATGTCATTTAGCACCTTGAAATATCCCACCTTGGCATTGGATTTCAAACAATCATTGGAAACCATAGACTGTATCACATTTCCTAATGTAGAGTTAATGAATCCTTCCTTTAAATAGCTAACATGTGCACTTATAGTAATAGGTTTATCATCCTTTATATTTTCAACTAATGGAGTACTAGAAGGTAACTCATTGATCATAGACTCATTCAATACTATTTCTATTTGTACCTATTTTGTAACCACCCACCTTTTAGTATCCTATGACACAGCCTGATCCTCATATTTATCTTGTAGAACAAACTCATTTCACTAGTGATACTTTTTTTTAAAAGGTAAGTTACATTCAACTAGTAGATTTCCCTATTTATGGCATTTAAAATATTTGAAGGGTATCCCTTGATAATCAAGTTACTAAACGCACAAATGACTACCTTTATGAAGATATATACCAACAAGAATCTTAACAAATAACATAAAAATAGATTAAATAAAACTTAGCTCAATGTCCATGAATTTTCCAAGTGTTTTCCTAGTAGTTTTGAATATATCTAAAGACCATAAATCAATTGAGAGACTGGGAAATTTTACCTAGATAGGCATCAAGTCCACCCTTTCTGTTCTAGCATCACAAAAGGGGGACCAACATTTGAGAAATAAAGGTGTCAAATACCATTTTTAGTAGTGTTTTAAAATGTTTTCCATGTCATCTACTGCCTGAAAATAAAAATCACTCTATCCCCTTACTAAAAAAAAATGATGGTGAGTAGTCGAGAATGATTTCCCAATTGTTCAATATCTATTCTTGGAGGATCCTCTCCCCCCTTCCTCGGCCATAAAATCTACCAGCTAGATTTTTATTAGCCATGGAAACCACCTCATTCAACTAAATATCCTCCCCCAACACAAGTTTAATTAGATAAATATGAGATTTCAGACAAATAATTTTTGTCTTCTTGGCTATGCTAATGTCCTTCACTTCATGAGTGCAATTTTCTCTTCCCTCATCCTCTTATTTCCTATTACTGTCAATTGGCTTAGGGACCTATTCAACAAATTTTTCCTTAGCTAGAGAATACTCATTATTGATAGTATCCACAAATATAAACTCTTCTGACTACCCCATATCACCATTTGTCCCAATATTAATTACCTTAGTGGTATCCTTTGACACTTGAGGGTAATCCACCTCATTCATTGCACAATTAATATGAAATAAATTCAAAAATCCATGGGTTTTATTCGTATCCTCCTCCACCCCATTTAGAAATTAGATTTGTTTTGGATATGTAGATTTAGAGGATTCACCTCGTTGTTCACAAAAATTGTTAATCTAACTGACTTCCCCTCCAAACCTCTACAAATCATATGAGATAGAAGCTTCAACACCTGTAACTGAAATACCATAATGATGAAACTTCCAATCCACTTTCCCTAGGTTAGTAAAAATAGGATAAGACCATATATCCCTCCCATTACTATCACTAGGAGATTATCATTTTGGATCTACATCACCATTAGAACTATTATACTTTGTGTTTCAAATTTGAGCACCCTGATTAGGATCATCTGAATAGTCAACTTGATCAATATCCATCCTTGTGGTACCACTAACACAACCATATTCTCTAACTTATAAAGTTCAAAGATCATATTCTATTCCTTTAGATTTGGCACCCCAAAAAATTCCACTAAGAAATTTTTAAAATGTTTACTTGGGTCATTTTCACATAACCCATTTTTCCATCTTCTGGGAAAAAACAAATAACTAAGTGTTTTGGATCCTTTCTACATAAAACCAAAATCACTAGGCTACTTTACTTCTCAAAACCCAAGATAAGTAAAATTTAAAACCCAAAAATTGTAAAGGCCAAGCCAAATAGGAGTTATGAAAGTATGTGACTTCACACACTAAGTCAAGTAAAATAATCATAAAACCCTGAAAGTCTACATATGCCAAGACCAAATCAGGGATAAGAAGTTACTTTACTTCATAGACCAAACCAAGTAGAGTAAAGTATAAATCCTAAAAATTTTAAAAGCCAAGACCCAATTGGGGATTAAGAACAAGCTTTACTTTGCAGATCTAAACAAGTGAATAAAATTGAAAATCCTAAGTGTCACTACATAAGAGAACATAAACTTTTGGCACAACTTAACTTAAGATAAGAGTTTGCCTCCTTTTTAACCATCTTAGAGTCTTAAAGTATCCTTCACAAAACCATGAAAAATTAGTTGAGTGACATGAAATACCCAAATTCTTCATAGCCAAGACCAAGTCAGGTTTACGATGTTACTTTACTTCAAAAACAAACCCAAGTAAATAAAACAACCAAAAATATCACCAATTCGAGGTTTCAAGGTAGCATTACTTTACTGACCAAAATTAAGTACAGTAAAGTAAAGGGACAAAAGACTATGAAGGCCAAGAAAATATTTGATAATACAAATTTTCCTAACTTCATAAACCAAAACAAGTGAATTACAAAGGAAATCTTGAGAAACTCCACAAAAGGTGACCCAGGCTTTCGATAGGAACCAAGTAAAGTATTATGAAGAACCCAAAATTTAGTGAAGATTTACTTAGAAACCCTCATACTTATCACTTGGGATCCCTAACTTAGTTTATTCCCCTACAGATCCCAAGTGACAAAGTGCATGCTTCTAGAGCAATTTTGAAAATAGTTCTTCCCAAACCTAGACCTGGTGAGAGGAGAAACGTATGGTAGGATCTTCCTCGACTAGAAGTGCAATTTACATCTAAATTTTTATTACATGTGATAATGGTCTCCTAGAAAATCTCCTATCTTCTCCTCATCAGCTAAATGTATATGTTTTATAGTATCCACAAAGGTAAACATCTTCCTTTGCCCTAACTGCTTCTATTACCCTAACTCTCTTCCTGGGCTCCATTATTTGTTGCCTAAAATAAATCACTTGCCTCTTATACCATTAATATCTTATATTTTCCTACATATATGAGGGTTGAGTGTGACAAACTCCTCTTTCTATCCCTCACCACCATCTCTACAAAGCCTTTGATGGCTCACCCATGAACCTGTTCCTCAAAAAACTTCATGAAAGTCCCACTATAAAATATCTCCCCATCTCCTCAAGTAAAAATGGTAGCTTACAAATCAATAATGTCAATATTATGATCCTTATTATGGGTATTCTTATTCTCCTTTCAACTATTATATGTACATGTTACAAAAGTATTGATCTTTCATTTTTTTTGCTAATCTCTATAGGTTTGCCTAATGTTCCTAACATTAGAAACCTTCACATTTCTAGCATGTCCTTTATCTACAACATTAAGGTAAATAAAGGTATGTGTTTTTCAATTTGGTCCTTCCATTGATCTTATTTTCTCTTTAATTCACTTTAGTTATCACCAATGTTATGTGTCATCATATTCTTTTCCTGAAGCACTATCATGTATTAAACCTATGTGAAACATGATGATCTTTGAGTGGGGCATATGTATACACATAATATTTTAAAAAATTATCAATTACTAATGTTTTTTATCTTGAAAGAACCATCAAGTCTCAATATCTTTAAGTGCATGCATTAAAGGGTACACTAGGAAAGGGGTGGGTGGACCATTGGTGCTTTGTAAGATTATTGTCCCATTTTTCCACTTGATATCTACACACTTGCATCATAAGAATATTATCCTAAGATTTGATTCCTAATTTTCACCCTTCTCTAGTCATTTTCCACCTTCATTATCCCTTTCCCTAACCTAAACCCCTTTTTGGTTGTTTAAATGACTATGTTGGCCATATCAACCTTGTATTATTATTGATAAAACTTATTAGGGTTTAGGTCAGACCTTGGAAGATCCAATCTATGATCTAATGAGTTTTTTCAATTATGATAATAGGTCAATCGGGTCAACTTTATCAGCCTAAAATTTTATAAAGGTTTAGGGTTAGATCCACCTATACAAACACACTCATTTCTCTATTTCTAGAAGAAGATAATAAGAAGCAATATATATTGCACATTTGCTTATCCACCATTATTCTTGAGGAACAATCTTAGGGTTTCATAATTTTTATAAAGATACGGATCTTATCTTATGGAGAAGTCTTTTAGATGTATTGATAGGTTATATAGCCTTGAATTGATTTGTCCTTTTCATCCTTACATACCATAACAACCTATTACAAAACACCTTGGCCAAGGGAGAGATTAAGGCTTAGCAAGTTCATTTTCAAAGCTAAGTATTCCTAACATTGTTCCTCCTTTGTAAGAGTAGATATATATGAATTTGCACTTCTCTTCCATTCATTAAGATTTCATATACATTGACATGAGTATATGTCTTTTATGCATGTTTACTTTTAGTGGTTATTACCTCCAATTTATGCCACAAGATTTGGTGAGCACTAGATTAAACTTTGATTTACTTGTTATTAGTTTAGTGAATATGAAAACATAGGTTATAGTTAGGGTCATTTCATAGTTTTGCTTGACTAGAGGTTTTATAACTCTCCATAGTGATATTATTGTGGTAATAGATCCCTTCTCTAGATCTAGTAGATACATATTGGTCATGACCCTCATTATCTAATGTATCCCTAGTTAGATGTGTAAGTAACATCTATCTTCTCTGAGTTAGGATTGATTTATAGATATGTTGCATTTCCTATTGCATATAGAATCTATTTGAAAAACTATTCTTTACTAAGAGGTTAGTGATATAACCTTAGTTTATGTCTATTTACTAAAAGATTTTTCCTATTTACATCAATTAGAAATAACTAGATAGATCCATTGTCAAATATTCTCTCAACACGGTAGAAGCCTAACCATCAATTACATAGTTTACTCTTGAAGTGTTGTTATTTTGAATCAAATAATCAGACCTAATATCCTTCTTTGAACTTCATTCCTCTGATATGATTGTCATGCCATTCATTCCTTTGAAGTTAAAGGAGTTTTGTTTTCTAAACTAACTCAAGTCTCATTTCATCTATTTCATCTATTTCATTCAATTGTAGGAATATCTCATTTTGTGATTTTGTCAAATCAAAAGATGATTCCATTATTGTCTTAAGTATATATAATTAAAATTCATTTAGAATTAATGACTTTACCCCATATGCTAACTCACATGGATAAAACCCTGTGGTGGACTTCCAAGTGGTGTTTTAGGCCTAGACTACTTATAGTAATTTTTTGGCCCAATCCTTTCTACTGATGTCTATGATATTTATCAAGATTTTATTTAACTCTTTATTGGTAAAATCCACTTGATCATTAAATTGAGGGTGGTAAGGTGATGACTTCCTATATGTGACTAGGTAATGCTCTATGAAGGCCTGGATCATGTTAGATGCAAATTGAGGTCCTTGGTATGAAATAATCGTTATAAGTGCTCCAAAGAATTGAAGAATCATGTTATACAATAACTCAACAACTTTATTTCCAAGAATAAATGGTAGAGCTTGTAATTCAACCCATTCAATGACATAGTTAGTGCACACCAGAATGTACTCTTTTTTTGTAAAACTAGATCAATAGTACCAATAAAATCTAGTTCCCATTTCATAAAAGGACCTAAGAACACTTGAGTATGGAGAGAAATTTCATTGAAAAATTTGGGTTTAACCATCCTCTAACATGGATCAAAATGCCATACATATTACTTCACATTTTTGTGAAGTGATGGCTAATAGTATCAAACACCTAGGACTTTATAAATGGTTATTTTGACTGAAAAATTACCTCCTCTTGGTTCATCATGGAAAGATCTCAAGATGTCATAGATATGATCTACCTAGACACACATGTGAGGCACAAAGTCAAGTCCATTTTTGAATATTTCATTAAAACATTTATAGTTAGCATTATCTCTAATTAATTTTTTCATTTATTTACAAGTAAAATTATAATGAAACTTACCCGTATTTAAATAATTATTCATATCAACAAACCAAAATGAGTGTACTAAAAATGTGAATAATTAATCATCTATAAAATTATCTTCTATTGGTTCATAATATTATGAAATATTTAATCTTGATAAAAATTCAATAATCTCAATAACTTTTCCTAGTTTATCAATGATTATTATGTCAAATTCCTATAAACTTACTAACCATCTAATGATTCTCCCACCTAATAAATATTTTATAGTTGAATGATTTATATATATATAAATACTTTCTATTTATTAATAGAGAAACTTATTTATAACATAACTGACAATAAATAATTATTTTCCATTAGTTGTATATTTCCTCTTAGTGGGGTTAATTGTTTATTGATGTAATAGATAACATACATCTTATGTCCCTCATCTTTGTATCCAATAACTAATAATCTGTCATTGGCTCTGAGTTAAATATAAATGAATCAAGAAATGAGTTAAATATAAATGAATCAAGAAATGGACATATTTTTCATTTATTAACTTATATATATATATATATATATATATATATATATATATATATATATATATATATAATTTTTAATTTTAAATTTTAAATTTTAAGATACAATTTTTTTACATGCTATTCTATCATTATTGTATTATATTTCCTTATTTGGTTTATCATTTATTCATTCCAACAACTTTTTATCTATTTTAGTTGTAATTTCTGAGTTATAATTTGTTTAGTTGTTAATTTTCTAAGCAATTATAATTTCTTATTTATTTGTAGTAGCTTCTATGTTCTTTCAAAAAGTTTTTTTTGGGGGTTGGATTTTTTCTATCTTTTTAAAATCTATTTGTAGTGGAATATTATAGTGGCAGTCTATAATTAGATTTTATTTGTAATTTAATTTATATATTATTTATTTAACATTTCATTATTGGATAAATATATACACAGTTTTATGGAATGTGGAAGCTAGCTTAGGAATATCATAGTTTTAGAAAATTATGGCTCTTTACAGTTTCATTGATATATAAATACACAATAAAATTACTAGGTTTTATTTATTTTTATTTAATGGAATGAGAATAATTAATGTTCGATTTAATATAATGGATTTTGGGAACTAAGTTAAGATTTTTAATTCAATTTTATTTATAGTTTAATTAGAGTTGATTTTTTTAAAGATATTTAGACACATGTGGAAAAACATGAAGTACCTTAACATACCCAGTAGTTGAGATGTCCCATAACCATTTTGGGGATGCCTAAACATACTTAAAAACTAGAATCATCCTTGGTAATGGCATGCAAAAATTTATAAAAGTCATGGTACTTTAAAAGGGCATTATTTCCATGTAGGGGACATCCGAAATACTTATGGATTGTTGACAAAAGAACACTAGTTAAAACTGACATGAATGATCTTCAATAGTATATGATTTTAGACAACAAATATAATTATTTTTTAATATAAGAATACATTTATGATAAATATGTTTATCCTCCATCTCATTATAAAAGGTAATTATGGATATATTTTTTCATTTTATTATTTTCTATTGAAAACCTATTTTTACACAAATTAGGTGTATATAATGCTTCTTCAACTTAGTGTTAAGGATTAAGGGGTACCCATTCCATAAAATTTACTTGGAAAATGATCCTGGCTTCATCTATTTTTTGTTATCTCTTTGTATTTATACCTTGGTGAATGGTTAGGCAATACCATTTATACTAACATCCTCACCATTAAACTACATCCTACTTGATACATATTATATTTTGACCATTGTAATTATTAGTTAAAAATGTTTCTTCCTATAATAATTCAAAATGATAAAATATTTTCAATAGTATTTTTAAACAATTCTCAAAATAAAACTATCTATATATAGAGTTACAATTTTAAACATCATTATTTAAAAAAATATATATCCATATAAACAAAAAATTTATCATATATAAGAGAACTTTAACTTAGTTTCAAACTACAGGTAAAATGTCATGGAAACTATTTTAAAAAATTTAGACTCGTGGAACCCCTACAACTTATAATTTAAAACCATTATGTTATCTCAATTTTTTTTTCTAAGTGTGTCACATGTAGAAATAAGGATAAAACTATGTGGAAATCAAAATGCCTCATATTTAATAGCATTTGGTGGTAGGCTTGTTTTCTTATCCCGTTAGAATGAATATCTCAAATATTTATTTAAAAAATTAATATTTTATATTTTTGTTGTTACATGTTCATGAAGATAAATTACATCATGAAAAATAATAATTAAAGAAAAAAGAAAAAGAAAAAGAGATGTTAGGTTGCAAAGATAGCATAATATTGTGATTAACTAGCTCTCTCATATTAGATATCATATTAATCATTACAAATTCAAAGCAAGTCATCTTTTGGTCTTGTAAATGGGGAGAATATGAATAGGATAGAAGAGGGAACTGTAATGGAAATTAAAAAATAAAAGGCATCCACACTGTTTTTAACGAAATTAAATTGGGATTCAAAATTACTATTTTAATTTTAAAGGTGAAAAAATATTAAAAAATAAAATTATGTTTTGAGTCAGCCAAATCAGATGTTGACATTCAAATTTTATGCCCCTGGGCTTTTAGCCTCATGATCAAGTTCGTTAAAAAATCAGGCCTTGCCAATCCGTTTATATATATAAACTTTATAAAACGACTTATTGATCTCAGTCACTCGAGAAATGAGCCATGTAAACACAATCGATCACGACTCGTATTTTATTTTTTAAATCCACTTTATGTAGTAAGTGCTTAACTCTGAAGAACTCATAAAAAACCAATTGACTTGCTTTCGGAGGACTAATGCACCTATAAATAGGGGAGCTGCTTTCATTTTTTTCCAATTATTTTTTAAAATTTATGTTTAAGCTTTGGGTTTGTGCTAGCAAGATGATCATCATCTGGAATGGTTTAAATAATACGGATGTGTAATATTTTATAAGAGTTATTCATCAGCCACCCCTTTTAAATCTATTTTTGCAACAATGAATTTCTGAACAATTCTGTATGTGAAAAAAAGACGTAGGTTTTTTATTGCGGCTCATATTTCTTTGCAAGATGCTGGCTATTTATAACTAAGGGATGAGGTGTATACATAATTTTTTTTCAAATTTACAAAGCTTATGTTAAAACTTTGTTTCTCCATGGCCACGGTCAGGTGAGTGGGTTCTCCATAATATGCTATGGGATGATGCTCTAGGTAAGATAGAAATAACATAAATAAATTTTCATTGTATGCCAATAGTTGAGATTCTCCATACTATAAATAATTGATGAGAATCAAGTATGGTGTGCCAATCCTTGAGGTTCTCCATGCCAACTGATAGGAGAGGTGATACTCTATGGTATGGCAGCAAATTGGATATGATCCATGGCTATTAGTAATTGAGGTATTCTCTGTTCCATGTTAGTAACCAAGATTCTCAATTAATATGACTCTCTATGGAAATATTTACTGGCTTGAATGTAATGGACACCTATATATAGTGGGTTTGTTGAGGTCACATTCCTTGCCATTCCTTACATGTCTAATAGAAACTCTCTTGCAATGCATCAAACCTATGTTTTCTAGTTGATCTGTTACAGTTTTCTCTGTAGTTGAGAACTGGGGGGAAATCCATAACAATATTTGCTTTTGGAAATCCATAAAACATATTTAGCCTCCAGCGGTATATGAATATTAAAAGGAATAAAAAAGTGTTTCTACATCTTTCAAAAATCATATACACAATGAAAATAAACGTGTTACATACCCCTTTTTAATAAAAAGGGAGTGTATATATATATATATATAATCAATTAAGCTTAGTTGCGGCTGAACGTGTTACATATTCCTTTTTTTAAAAATGGGAGTATATATATATATAATCAATTAGGCTTGGCTGTGGCTGTTATAATCCAGAGGGTAGTGTTAGTAATGAATTCGAAAATTAACAAGAACAAGAAAATTACCAATAAATTAAGATTTTGAAATAATACTCAAAATTGATTCGTATTGATTTCTCGAAATAATTGCAAACCTAAACCATATTTAAATAAGCCTTAATTCGGAATTTAGAGTTGACATGCAAAAATTCAAAAAATCTCTTATTTTTTTTTTTACTTCATTTAGAAACCAGCAAAATATCATAAGATTACATAGTCCATTATATGCCCAGAAAAACGACGAAAAAAGCCTGTTTGTGAGTAAGAAAGGATCAGGAAAATAACTATAGATGTTTGTAATCGAAATGGAACAGGCACAACAAATTAAAGTGAAAATAGCTGATGATTTATAACATGGACGTGCCATACAATGAGGTGTTAGAAGAAAAACTGAAGAAGTTTCTGAAGTGTTTTAGAAACGGCAAAAAAAGTCAACTGATTAACAAGCAGGACACTGATGTGTATGGACGCTTTCTAGTTCTGAAGTGAGTGACTGAGATGAGCTGCTTTTGTATCTACCTCAACTCCTCCAAAATGTCAAAAGCTATTGCATGCAGATATTTTGAAAGTCTTTGAGGGAGAGTTAAGAGCAGCTCCCTCATACCTCTGCTCCTGAAGTAATTGAAGGATTGTTAATATCAGCTCCCTCATGCTTTTGGGCCTCAAATAAGCAGAAGACAAACTTATAAGACGCACAGTGTGCTGTGTAAGATTGTAATTGCGTATATAAATAATTTATAGGGATCAGTAATAGAATGTCAATTGAAAATATTTGGCATTTTACTAATGACATTCGAAAAAGTCATTACGAATGTCCTCCGATTAAAGCAGAAGACAAACTTATCTACATAGAATCTGCAATATCTTTAGTGATTCCATTTGCTTTCACATGTCATTTCACTTCTTCCCTTTGTAAAACCAAATTCCAAAGACTATTTGTTAATATAATAAATGGATAGATCTGTTTATGCTGTGTTGGTGGTGAATTTGCAAGGGAGGAAATCTACCATGAAATGTGACATGTTCCAATTCCATTTTGAGTTTGATACTGCTTTTAAATTTGGAAAGTTGTAAACTAACCAAATTTCAACTCCTAATATTCCCAGAGAATTTTGAAGGGTCCTTGTACATAATTCAAGAACGATTTGACTTTGAAAACATTGGAAGGCTAAAGTCACTATCAATTTAGCCAAACGGAATCATTAAATCTAAAATCTGAAGAAATGTGATCTCACTGAAATAGAATAAGATAAAAAACACTTTCAAAGCTGATAATAATATATATTTGCCTGCCATTGGATGGGTAAGATATTTGATATGCTTTTAGATAATTAATTTTAGATACAACTGACTTCCACCTTATACTGGACCTAGTTTTCTGCAAAATAGGACACCCGTTGACTGCAATAATTAATTAAAACACGACATTTTTATTTTTCAAGCACCATTTTATAAATTATGGTGTTGAGCATTCTTAAACCATGACATGAGTTGATTGTTTAGATTCGAGTTAAAAGTTTTGAAAGATATTTATTTGTATACATCACATGATAATTGTGTTCGACTTCGAAAACTTGTGTGTATTCCTTTCTAACGGTTTTGTATACATTAGATTATTCTGTTGACTTGTGAGACAGACACGACTTCTTTTTATTTTTTTTATCACTCTCATTAAAAGATTTCGTTTTCAATATATTCGGTGCAACTCTCTTAGTGTAAAAGGATTAAAGATGCCTCGTTATCTATTACTGGTTTAATGGATTTTCATGTCTGCCAACCAGAGGACAGAAGCCCTCTATCGCATTTACATTGACATGCATATCTAGATGTATCCGCTTTCTAATTTCATATTTATATACTATCCCTCCTCTGTCCAATATGAAGTGTAGTCATATGTTTTGTATTCATATTGCAGAAACTGTCCTGGAAGAAGCTGTTCTTACCTCTCCCTCAATGGCTTTCAAAACTATATGTGAGAAAATTGCAATGAAAAGTTTTACATAAAAAGGATTGGATGCCATTGAGGAGGGGTCAAACGCAGCTGTCCTCCATTATTATTACCATGGCAACAACATTGCCATTGGAGCGTGTATGAGTGCAATGGTTCCGCTAGTTTTTAATTAATCTCATAATTTCTTGCAAGTTGATACAATTGCAAACGACCTATTATACCACCATATCGGAAAAAAACTTTCACAATTTTTATATAGACAGTTAAGAAGGGCCCTTGTGCATTTATTAGCTATTTAAATCATGTTATTTTAGTTTGTTTGTGTATTGGTCAATTATTAATTTAAGATAGAAATTAATGATATGTCTTGTGGTTTATTATCACTTTCATTTTTTTTACTTCTTTTTTCTTAAAAATGTTTAGGATAGTATTTTTGAAAAGTCTAGAATGCCAATGTACATTCCTTTTTCATTTTTAGTTATTTATTTATCCATTTACGAGTTAATATGATATTAATTTGAATCTGATCTGTTTATAAATACATAATTATGGTAATTTATTTAAGGATACAATAGTTATCCTTCACAATTGGATGTATTTTAGAGAAAACCAAATATTCATTAAAACATTTTTTGAAATGTACATGTTTACATTGAAACACATAAATACAAGACATTGGTTTGTATGTTTTGGTTAATTGTCTAATTTGATCTATCTATAATTACATAATTATGATAATTTATTTAAGAATATAATAACTATCATTCACAATTCAATGTATTTTAGAGAAAATCAAATATTCATTAAAACATTCATTAAAATATACATGTTTATATTTAAACATATAAATACACAACATTAGTACATGTTTTAATTAATTATTTAGTTATTAAGGCTTAGTTTTTTATATTATTAATATTTAGGAGCCTAATAAATATAAAGATAGTTTAACTATTCTTTGACTTTGAAATAGGAAAAGAAAAAGAATTATGTCTTTCAAGTGACTGAAGTAAAAGATCGAGAAACATGGTAAATCATTAGAAATCAAAACTAACAAAATAAAGTAAGCAATTAAAAAAATAGCAAACACTCAAATGGAATAAATAATAATAATTAAAGAAAATACAACAATATCAAATACTCATATGGAAGAAACAAGAAATAAATAGAAATCCCTACTCACCAACAACTTTTGTCAGAGTTCATTACAATACTAACCTATTTCTAAAGCAAATGTGCCATCATCATTTAGGAATTATTGAAGGATTTTTATATCGGACAAAGTAAGCAAAGGTCGAGAAATGAATAATATAATGTCACTAAAAACGTAACTTAGTGATAAAAATAGAAGAACGATTGTGAAACAAAAAAAGAAAGTGGGATTGAAAAAATAAGGATATAAAAAACACGATGAGATGGCCATAAAAATTATGCAAAGAAAGATGAAACTAAGACAATGAATCATAAGTGAATTATTAAAATGGTCGAAAAAGTGATTCTAAAACAATAGTTAAATCATGAACATCGTTATAGGAAACATAAACAAGAAAAAGAAAAGTGAAAAAATATAGATAATAATAGAAAAAAGAACTTAGGTGGGTTGATCAAAATACAAACTAGTTAAACAATTAAATCAATAGTTACAATCTTATAATTGCAAGTTATAATCTTATAATTGCAGAAGGCCAAAGAAAATGTTGATTTTTATTGAATTAATAAAATATTTATAAAAGAGGATTTTAATAAAGTTCAATAAAAAATTGGAGTTGACATGCATAATTAAAAATATTAAAATAAATAAATAAAGCGATTTAAAGCACATAAAGCTAATTAACTCATAGTGGATTTTTTAACCACTATTTTTAAAAAGTTGCATGAAAGTTTAGATGGGCCTAAATTTTTTCACAAATATTAAAAAAACTAAAAATTAGCATAATGGATGAATTTTAACTGAAGTTCACATCTGAGTACAAATATATACTATTTCCAAAAATAAAAATCTAGGAAAAAATATTGAACTACTTTTTTTGACCTTGAGATGGTCGTGTATGGCCTTTGAAAAGTTTCTAAATAGGAGAGGAAGAGTATCATTGGAGAGAGTTACCACTAATCATAGACCCAATTAGTTCCCTTACACACCTCTTACCCATCGAGAGTGGTCCTAATCTTCACTATAAGGTAGATATGGAACTGATAGAAAGAGAGAAGCATTTGTAAACAAATATATAATACATAACTAAGCTCGATGCAATAATACAATAAATATAAAATGAATTCAAACTTCATGCCTTTTGATAAAATTGATTTTTGATTAGACATGAATCCAAACTCCATGCATTTTAAGAATGTAATAATGTATAATTGATATATGATTTAGATTAATCCTATTTTATTAGGTATAATAATCAAATTTAGGGAATTACCAATATGTAAACTGAGGAACTTGCAAATAATCTTGTAAGATACATTGAGCAATGTGATAAGATACCAATCGTAAATTTGTATAGGACCACTCTACTTATGTATGAATTTAATATGCCCTTTGTTATTTATTTGGCTAAGTTTTTTGGTGAGATATGATTCAAGGTAAATGATGACTCCATAATATGACCCATCATATCCAACTAATAATCTTATTTTTTCCCTCATCTACCCTTCCTTAAATTGGATTTAGATGTCAACTTTAGGACTCATAGTCATTTTAAGTATAATATTTTATATTTATCTTAGTTATGCTTTGAAATTCATTGATACTCACTTTGTCAACTAAGTTCTAATATATATGTGGAAAAAGTTTTCTCTTTTGCATATACAAGTCACTTAGATGAGATAATAAGACAAGCTAAATATGTTTTGAAAATCCAAGTTATCTAATGAGGATCATTTTTTAATATTTCATAGATCTATAGGACCACATGACAGTTTTAATTACCTTTTTGTCTTAGCTTTAGATGTCACTAGTCTAGCTCTAGAAGTTGCTAGCTTGGCTCCAAAGGTTTCTATAAGGCCAATACACATGTTGTTGGAAAACTTTGTTGTATGTTAAAAATATAACTTATAAAAAATAGGTGTTTCCATTCATAGTAAAGGTATTTATAGACACTCTCAAACATGGTTGTTATTACTTTGAGCCTTTTATTATTAAAATATGAGTGGGTGGTTATAACTATGAAAAAAATGTACTTGAATCACAACGGTAAAATAAAAGATTATATAAGATATAATATCTAGTATTTTACACCTTCTTCTCCTAGAAAAGTGGGAAGGATTCCACTTTCCAATAACAAGAACTTGGTTGAGGTTGTTTGATTTTTAAGTTCTATTTTTGAAGTTGTAAAATATTTAGTATAAACACAACATTTTTTTAAAAATTAAGAGGGTTGAGTTGAATAGAGACTTCTTTTGAGATAATTTTTGTTGTAGAATAGTATCATTATATTCAAATTTATGTAACTTACTTTAACATGAATGATAGTTTGAAATTGAAATTTGAGAGTTTTATAACTATTTTAATCCTCATTCTAAGGAGGAGAAAGGACCAACTCATTTTAAGGAACAAGGATTAATTTGGTATTTATTTATTAATTATATTTTGGGTATTATATGTTGAAAATATTATTTAAAATATTATTGTTATTAACCTGGATAATTGTGTGTGTATTTAATTATGGGTTATAACATTTGAATTGATTTAGTTAAATTTATAATTCCATCGAGTTCCATTTTAAGGAAGAGTGATTTTGATTTCAAAGACTTAGATTAAAAGTATGATTTCAAATACAAGTACATCCTAGTTCTAGAATGTGTGACTTACTTTTAAGTTAATTACATTACAGTGTGAGTTGATTTTAGTAGTTTATTTCCAATATTTTAAGTTAGTAGATTTAAGAAATTTATTTACATTAGAAAATAATGTTATGTAAACCTTTTCATACCCTCTTGTATACAGACTTTGGAGACTACCCAGATTTATATGATAGATAAGGGTTATTGTATCCTCTTCATTTAATCAAATAAGTTAATTTGATTTCATATGAAACTAAGGTTAGCATCCAATATCATTAAATAATAAGGTATGAAAGAATGTAGCTAAATTTTGTATATTTGTGGGGAGTTGTGGATCATTTAATCATAAATATCTAATCTATTTTTTTGAAATGAAAGCTAACGTGTTGCTTATAAAGTAAACACACTTACTAAATGGAAATTTTTATTTAAAAAACACACTTTAATGGAAATGAAATTAATTTTAAAATAAACATACAACTAATATATTTGCATAAATATAAATTACATGAAACAAAAAACACACTTTTATTTTAAGTTGCTGAAATTTAAATGATTCAAAAGTGAAACATTTAAAATTTAAATTGCTGAAAGTAAACTTGATTAAAACACACATGCGTAAGTGCATATATACTTATAGGTTAAAAAATATAACAAAATACTCTACATCAAATAGTGAATGACAAACTTTAAGACACACAACATTGTGAAATAAATATATAGATACCAAAATAAATCTTACTTATTTGGCTGAGTGGGCCCTTACTCTCCTTTAAAATAGGATTAGATAAAACTAGACTTGTAGAAATGTCATGAAGTTAATTATTCATTAATTATGTAATTAATTACCATGCTAAGAAAGTTGAATTCCATGCTTCAATCATCTTCTTGATACATATTATCATTTTATTCTCTACTAACATATAAAAAATAAGATGTTGTTTATATGTGACAATGATATTACAACAACTAATTGTTAGGATTTAATATTCATAACATTATTAATTAGCATATTATTTTATTTATTAGGAAATATATTCTTGTAATATTTGTTGTTACCCATGACTATTCCTAGTTATTTGATCCTTATTTTTAAGAGATTGTTATGCTACCTCCATAGCTATATAATATCTAAATGTTTTGTATAGAATATATATTGAAATATAATATAATTTTTTTGTTTTATTTATCTCTCTATGTGTAATTTTTATTCATATTTTCATGATTCAATCAACTCTCTTAATTTTTTTAATAATCTGGTATCAGAGCAGGTTGTTGTTCAATGGAGTCCTAAGAATTCTAAAGGGTAGCTATTTTTTTATTTTCCCTGAGTGATGGTAGTCTAGTTTGTAAGGGGCATGCTATAAAATAAACCTAGGTGAGTTTCTTCATGCATATACAACTGTGTTATTTCAAACTAATGACTAGATATTGTGATAATTGTGTGTCTAAGTCTGCTAATCCCATATGACCTATAAATGTCATTGAAGTGTCCACCATTGTGTAGATCTAGCACTTCCATTCTGATATTTACCATATATTTTAACTAAGTAGATCTATCATTCCAATCTACTATGGGTACCATCTCATCATCCATTTAACTTCACGCTATAGCTATTTGTCCCTCTTATAAATAATATGCTCATAGATTAGTTTTTATGTGAATCCATTAAATATTATTTTAACAGCCTACATGCGATGATGGATGCCTTACAAATCAAGAAAACTGAGAGAGGGAATGAAATCTCTAACATAGAAAGCTCCAATAATAGTCGATATCTTAGAAAGCATTTCTTTATAGCCATAACATCCAATCAGTTAATCTGACAAACATTTTGTAGATATTTTATTAGACAATGTTAGGTTAGTTGTATTTTTTATAATTATTTGTGTTAAAAACAATAACATATGTGGTCTATCTAGAATATAGTTTATAAATAGGTTTTATTTTATTTGGCTATTGGTTAAATTTCCAATCATAGATAATTGCCAAGTTTTTTTATTTTCTATCATTTTAGGTTTAAGTCTAAATACATTGAGTAAAACTTTAAGTTTTGTATAATCTGATGTTCAAAGTTTATAGTCAATCATGTCTTTTATAGAAGTCTAGTCTTATTTTAGGTCCATTATCAATTGTCAAAAATTTAAAAAATGTCAAAAGATGAAAAATGAGTCAAGAGTCATTTTGTGGGTTAAATCATTTTGTCAAAATGTTTGTTGTGTCATATAGAGTCAAATTTTTTTTTGCATAAATGCAATATCATTGGTATGCGACGTCCATCATTGTAAAATTAA
>JARHVA010006827.1:215000-220000 GCA_037957365.1 Torreya grandis
TCAAGCTTTATGGGTTCATTTCACACTAGTGAATATAAATTAAGTCTTTGAGAATGGTTTTGAAAACAAATATTTACCTCCTTGATTAATAATTTTTCCCTTAACTCCCATACTTTTATAACATTCAAATAAATGAGAATAACCTATTTAATATTTATTAAACAATTTTATAACAATAGATTATTTAATCAAATGGAAGTAATGTCATCATTATATAACTCCAAGTTATAAGGAATAGTGGTTTGGTTAGGTGGTGAAGAAGATGCAACAAATATTTCTTGATCAAGCAATTTTTCAACTTGAATATAATCATGTGGATTAAAATTAGTTAGATCCCCACTTTTAATCCCAATAAATTCTACATCAAGATCAATCTAATGTAAAAAATTAGTACCATGTGTAATAGATACACCACCAAGGGACAAATTAGGTAATGTCAAACCTGAAAATCGTAGTGTTACTCTACTTTGTGCAGGAAATGATATACGTTTCTGCTTGTTAGAAATTGGTTGGGTGCTAATGGTGGTGGCATATGTTTCCTAACATATATAGGATACCCTAAAACAATAATTTTTATTTAGAATTCTAAATTAAAAATAAAATATAATGCTAATTTTAAATTTAACAGTTTTTATGGGGAATTGGAGAGCATATGTTTTATGCTCAACCTATTTGAATCAGAGTGGTTATCTATTTAATTTAAAAATAAACAAACAATCATTCGGTCAAAAAATTCCATAATTTAAGAAACATTAATTCAAAAACCACAAGTAGGAAAGTAAGAAAACTAAAAAATGTTGTTGGAAATACTGTGGCAACTGAAATCTTAGGATTTGTTTAGTGGCTTCAAGGGAAATGTATTCAGAGTTATCTACAATAATTTAACAAATAAATAAAATAAAATAAAAATTTTAATTTTCACAATGTATCATTTCTCATTAAAATTTGGAACTATGAAAGCTTGCAAGTGGAGATGATTCTACTTGATTTGGCACAAGACAAGTCCTCACACATTTGGAAATTCTAAATGATTCAAATGATGATTTTGTACTCATGTCAGAATATTTATATCCCTTAGATGCATGATGTCCTTTTGATGCATCTTATCTCTTTGTGTTAAATGCATGAAGTATTATCTGTAACAAACAAAGAGAATATTATATTGTAAATTTATAATAACTTATGAAGTAAGATAAATAACTAATTATTTAAAATGCCAAATTAACCTCCTACTCATAAAGGGATAAATAATTTATTCTCATTTTTTGATGGCGCATAGTTGGATTCCTAATTTTTTTAGGTCATACAAAGCCTCATAGTACAAATCCATAACAAAATTGGTGCATGATATTGTAGAATTGTCATTTTTAATAACATAATTCAACTCTAGTCTAATCCTATAGGATATAAATGTACACAAGTCAAATTTTACTCCCAAAAGAGAATGAAGAATGTAGACAAAACCCCACAAGAGAATATATGTCTGTATTCCTTGTAAAATTATTATGATTTATAAAAATTCAATAATGGCTTGTACAAATAGGTTTGATATGATTTTAAATTAGAGCACCCTTTTTGATTTATTAGCTATAATGAAAGCAAAAAATATGCAATTAGTACATTAGTAAAAAAACATGAAAATATACAAAACACTTGAATTTTAAATTTGAATAATAATGTTAAAAATATGAGATGCATTGCTCTACAAGTTGTAATGAGACTCCCAGTTTTTTTTTGTTATTTTTTAACATTTATTTCATAGTGATAGGGTTGGTGTCTTGGTGTGGAATCCCTATCAAATAATGGATATCTAATGGAGACATACCAAAGTAAATGAACTTCAAGTTGACAATCACATTAAACCTTGTCTCACTATTTTCATAGTAAGACATGAGAGATTTGACCAATTTTGTGTTTATTTCAAATTGAATTATGTATATGATGCCTTATATATTTCACTAGTCAACCCAATCATTGTATGCATCTGGATATTACAATTCTCTAATAATTTTAGGATAATAACTATGGAAGCCATGTCTTAGTTATTGATGTTGTAGTTGTGGATGTCATAGCTATATATGTTATAGCTAAGGAAATTTTAATACGATGAGATAAAAAAAACTTTGAAAAAGTGTAAAAATGAGGGAATACTTATATATATGTATGTATGTATGGACACATGGTAGCCTATGGTTTGCATTATAGACATATACTAGAATATAGTCTATTGATACACAATTTGACCAGTTTTATCATGTAGTCAATTAGTTTGATCATATAGTTGGCTAGTGTTTACACAAATCAATTACACAATGTAGTTAATTAGTCTTGAATACATTTGGTTAAATGGTGTACCCATCTGGTTGTACATAAAACAAAAAAATACTACTGCATCTCTCATCTTGTTAGATTCACTAACACACCTATACACAATTGGCTACCAATCACCATGAATTCAAAAAAAATACCTATAAATTTTCCAACAAAATATAAGGGGATTTATTATAAGGGCTCTTAAAATTTACCCTACACTGATGGGTTTCCTCTAATATTTTGGAAAAACTTTTGGAAATTGTAAAAAAGGATATTTTCAAAGCTTCCATGAATCTATATCCTTTATATATATATATTTTATTTTAGTTTCACTTTTGTTGCTCCAATCCCCAATAAATCTAAAATAAATTCATTATATATCTTTAGACCTATAACCCTTAGAAAAAACATCTACCAAAAGCCTTGGCTAATCATCTCCAAATCCTTCTTCATCTTCTTATTTTAGAACAAGAAGGTGGATTTGATCAAAATAGATAAATCTTAGATGATGTTGTTATTTTACACAAACTAATTCATGAAGCTAAATTAAATAAGGAAGTGACTACGATCATCAAAATTTATATTAGCAAATGATATGATAATGTAAATTGGAACTTTCTTTTCAAAATCCTTAATAGTTTTACATTTTCGAAGGTTTGTTATGATTGGATAAATTCTTATATCTCCACTCTTATATTTTTAGTATTTATAAATGGAGTCCTAGCTGATTTATGCAATGCTTTAAGAGGTTTATGTTAGAGAGATCCTATCTCAGTTTTCATATTAATAATCATGAAATAAGCCTTAGGTAGAGATTTCTCAAAAGTTACATCAGTAAATATCATTAGTGGCTTCAATATTAGTGAGAATTAAAACTTCTCCCATGGACAATTTATGGATGATACAATTTTTATAAACTATTTTTACATTCAGGAAGTTAGAATGGTGAATAAATTATTAGATTGGTATAAACATGCTTCAGGTCTAGAGTTAACGTCTTGATATCTAACATTTTCTTCCTCCACACATTACTCTGTAGACAAAATAAGCTTAAGTGGATTCATAGTTTTTTATTTAGGTTCTCTTACTAGTATATACTTGGGGATCCACCTCTTTGATGGTAGTTAGAAAAAAAATATTAGGACAATATGATCACAACCTTCATGAATAAACTAGTGTATTAAAAATTAATTTGACTCTCTTTGGTAAGAAAATTACAATTAATTAAAAAAATTCTCCAAGCAATACTAGTCTACATGATGTAAGTTTCAGAAGCTCTAGCTAGTGTTCAATCCAAATTAACTAACATTATGAAAAAATATATGGAGTGGTCCTTCTGAGTCTAATAAAGTTTTTTTAATGAAATAGGAATATTTATGCTTGAATAAATCAAAATTTAATGCGAGAATCAAAATTATAAAGTCTTACCATAATAGCAGCTCTGTGGAATTTCATGGATTAAAATGTAATGGAGATGCTTCCAATAGTGTTTCAGTTTAAAAAGCCTATAATAAGTTAATATATCATACTAATATTTTAATATGACCATTGAAAATATTATCTATCTCTTGAGGACTTCCTATAGTAATGTAAATATGTGGTTTATCATGAATAATAAATCTCTTTTCTAGGACAAACTTAAAAGGATTGGTTTTCAAGGGCCCTCTAGGTGCGTATTTTGTAAGAATTATTATAATACCTTGAACCATGTCCTCCTTCATTATAATTTTCCTATAGAATTTAATCTTGGATATTTAATAAAATGAATAGACTTTGGATACCATTAGGTTCTATTTAGGAATTTTTAATTAACTAGACAAAAAAGGGAGGGGATCATGTTAGAAGTATTTGGGCTATGGCCTTGTCTCTAATCATCTAAAGCCTATGAAAAGAAAGAAAGAAATATTCTTCAGGAACTTATCCCTCTTTGAATAAATCCTTATTCTTAAAATCAAGATGGTTTTTTAAGAGGTTCTTTATGCTAAATTTCTACATCCAAAAAAATAATCACTTGAGATAAACATCATATTTTTTTAAAACTAAATATATTTAAAAACAACTTCAACATTCATCATTGAATCAATAATAGGTTAATGTATTTTTAGAAGCTCTTGAGCATCAACTATGTCAATCTAAATTTTAATGGGTCACCAAAAGATAACCCAAGAATTTATGTAAGTGGGGGCATCTTCAAAGATAATTTGAGATAAATTTTATTATTATGCCTTCAGCATTCATTGGTCTACTAAAACTATTATTGAAGACTGGTTCTTCTCAGAGGTTTGAGAACCATTATTGAAATTAATTTTAAGAAATTATTTATATAAGGTGATTGCCTCTTGATTATTAATGTTGTTAAATTGATAAGATCTTATTAGTGGAAACTCAATTCAATCATACAAGAAATCCTTCATGTCATTCATTTTTTTAAGGATATTTCTTTATCCCATAACGATCATGAGACTAAATTTGCAGTGAATTTATTGGCCAAGTTTAGAACTCTTCACATTTCTTATCTAACTTTGAACTTGATTCTATTTTCCTAATTTATGTTTCAAAACAAAAAAATATACTTGAAATAAAGAGACCCACTTGTCATGTCTACTATTTGAATTATTTTGAGTATTTACATACTTCATGGTCTCATGGTATTTAAATAGGATAAAATATTTAGGCACTAGGAAATG
>JARHVA010006827.1:225000-250000 GCA_037957365.1 Torreya grandis
TTAATATATTTATTTATAAATAAAAATGCCTCCTTAGTAATTATCCTCAAATTAGGGTTTGTCCAATTTAATAAGATTCTTTAAATGATACAGATGCCTTCTAACTCAAATACTCATTACTTAACTATACATGAAACTTGAGGATATTGGTTAAGGTTTTATTATTATTATTATTATTATTATTATTATTATTATTATTATTATTATTATTATTATTATTATTATTATTATTATTATTATTATTATTATTATTATTATTATTATTATTATTAATCAATTTTGGTCGAATCTACGATCTGGTCTAGGAAACAATCAAGGGCCCAAATCCTCAAGTGATCATCTACCACATGTATATCAAATATACCAATAATGACTATAACTTACCTGAAAATACCAAGAATGGACACAATCGATGCAAGAATATAAATAATGGCCACATCCGTCTTCAAATACCTTACTAAAGTTTAAAGCTATGTGGGGATTGAAACAACCGATACACTTTACCAACTCACCCATATCTCATTGGTATTATTATTAGTTATGTATGTATGTATGTATATGAAAAGCTAAAATAACTGTCCTCCATATCTATAATTAAATATGTTTTGTAATAATATCACCTTTGAAATATATGTGTCTTAAATTATGTGTATAAGCATGCACATTCAACTATGGGTGTATGTATTGAGGTTAATCCATCACATATCTGAAACCATTTTTATATTTTATCAAGTTAATCATCAAACTCAATTCCTTTTTTTTATACTTCTCCTTTCTTGGTGGATTTTCCTATCTAAAAATGTTACTTACTTTGGTGATTAGAGATATATATTTGTCAATCTCTTTAGAGATTTTATGAACTTATTAGCACTTTATCTTCATATAGCAACTTAATTTTATTGGGCCTTTATTTTAATTCCTATGAATTTTTCCATACCACACATATTTCCTCATCTCCCTCATTGTTGATATCAACAAAGTGTTGTGTATCCTCAAGAGAACATAATTGAACCCAAAAATTTTAAACATCCTTCTCCTCCTATGAAATATGTTTTTTCATATTATCCTATTCTAATGAATAATATAAAATAATTTGTGAATCTAGTATTCTACTATTTCATTGTCGATGTGTGTCATGTTTACACTTCTTGTGAATTCCATGTTATATAGTGCTTTTACATTGTGTGATTTATTATGCAAACATAATTTTTATATATACATTTAATGTGATAGTTATTGTCACATGTGGAAGAAGAGTTAGTTGTAACTTGGGGAATAATCACACTGTGTAGTCCAACAATAACTATCCATAACTCACCTCTTACTTTTTCTATATAGGGAAACTTTTTATATTTGTTTGGATTGGATATTAAAGTTAGATACCCATAGATGGTGGACATGTAATCTCTTAGGAGATTTTATTCTATGGAAACTATTTTTGGTTGCACATATACATTGTCTACTATCTTTAGTTTAATTTAGTGTTTTTCATACCACTATCACTTGTGGTCCATACTTTCATCGTCTCCAGTATCTCCTCCATGTTTAAGGTCCCTCCTCTTCATATCCCCAAAAAAATTGTCTAGCCATTTCTACCTTAGGAAAATCAGGGTTATGATTTCTAATATATTTTTATCTTGTTGATGTCACTATTAATTATACTCATAAACATTATCTCCTCATCTATTGTCGAAGAACATGTTGGGATATAAAAAATGGAACCTTTTATTATTATTCTTAACCTATTTCCCCTCACAAGTTCATTGCATGCCTTTCCATACATTAAATAAATAAAATGAATGTTTATGGGTGTGGAAATCCAAATTGTTGTGGTGTTTTATCTAAATAATGTTTCTCTATCCATTAAGGGAATTGTCTTGTCATCTCAATCAACCTTGTAACTTTCATTGAAGATGTACATTATGTCCATAAACCACATTAGTTATGTACAAATTTCATGTGATGACACCACTTTGTATATTATTAATTTAGTATACCCTTTATTTTATCTCATGAGAGACCCCGAATCCCATCTCCTCACTTGGGTTAAAATCATACTAAATTGAAATAAATTCCCCTATAGAATAATTTACTGGGAAAAACTTTTATATCTAATATTTAAATAATATATACAATCCAATTATAATGTGTTGTCTATTCGGGATGTTATAGAAATTGTTTCCTAATTACACCCATATTCCATATCCTGTCTTGCTTCAAAGCTTGCTTGCACATAAAAATAGTTTTTAACAAAAAAAATATATTATTTTATTCACATAAAAAATGTGATTGAAAAATCCATTATTTATAAAAGCATTAGACTAACAATAACCCCTATGTTTAAGAAAACAAAATCTAATAACTTACTAAAAATAATTATAACTAATCTTATACTATGGGAGCTTAAAAAACTCATAGCAATATTCTAATAATATAAGTTTGGGTAATAAAAACTTCACTTACATTTCTATTATCTAGGATGGATTAACTATTATTTATTTAATTAATATAACAATAAAAAATAATGGCATGCCTCCACCTAGTTTTTTAAATAATTCTATTTTTACCATCATACATAGAATCACCTTATGTGTGTCCATAATTGGAACTAAAAATTCATCCCATAGTCTTAGTATATATGTTTCTGGGTGGTACTAATCTAACCCTATGGTCCATAATGTTATTGCCTATCTCTTTTTCATAATTTCTATAATGCAAAGAAAATTTTAATAGAGAATATTCATAATCTAGTTACTTATATATTTTTTCTAATTGGTAATTTTTTATTTTTTTCATGTTAACTTGTACAAAACTTCACCAAAACATAGTATAGATTATTATTTATTACAATAATTTCCAAATGAATTCTAACCCCATTTAGTTTTATTTTTGGTTGACCAATAATTTGACAGTCCAATATTTACAAACATGATTAGATTGTAAAACATTATCTAGTACCTCAAATTCCATTCATTCAAATAAAAGTATCCAATTGTACATAACTTTTTTACCTTTTAACAGACACACACACACACACACACACACACACACACACACACACACACACACACTTTAATTAAAGAACTATTTTACCATCCTTATGACTATTGGTGAAAATATTAATTGTGCAACTCTACTTATGTTAACTTAGGTAGTTATAATTTACACTAAGGCTAGTTATTGTGTGCACATGCCCAAGTATGCATTTAACACTTACCTACCTCACATGAACCCCTATTATTAGATTATGTCTTTAATACAACCAATAGGACAAGAAAAACAAAGGTGTGAGATTTTTATATATTCTCTTCTCTTCCTTTGTGTTTTAAAAACATTAATGTTAAATGTTAATTAAATAATATATAATATATTATTTCTACTCCTCTCACATATATCATTTATGAGAAATCCCTAGGTTATTATTTGATCCTAGTTGGATAATATCTTGATTAGGTATCAAAGGCATTATAGGTTTCCTCTATAGAGTATGATAGTTTTCCAGGTTTGTATTAGAGAAAATTATTTTTTGCGACATCTTGAATAAAAATAGACATATCCATTACATTCATAAGGCCAAAAATCATTATAATCTATTGTAAACAACAAATGTTTTTTTTTTTTTAAACATTTTGATTTATCTTTTCAAATATCAGTTTTCATCCATGCACGATCCATACCATATAGACAACATTATGTTTTTTGGATTTTTAAAGTTTTTATTTAGATTTAAAATATTTTTATAAATTTTTGAAAATATTTTTATGTGTTTTCTATTATTTTTAGCATTTTGGGACTATGTACTTATTTTTTAGAATTGTGTAGTTTTTTTCCAAATCAAAAATGTTGTCATTTTATTTTATTTTTAAACCAAGTTTTTTGAATCATATGGATATTTATAGATTCATTTATATTTTTAACCCTAATAGTTAGTTGTCTTTGGTTCTTGAGTATCATTTACTCCATTGGCATATATCCTAGATTCCATTATTAGTGTTAGCACTTTCATTGGATTTAAACTCAATGTTGCCTTTTTCATTCAAGTTCTATTTATTGCATCTTTTTGTGTGCATGTGATTTATGCTGTATCTACTCATAGTATACTAGTGATCCATATGACCTAAAATACACATAACCAATCAAATAATATTGTCCCATAAAATAGAATAGTTGACTATGTATTCAAAATTGTATAAAGTCCTTCTATACCTCGATTGTCCCTTCTTCCTCTCTTTTATATGGCCCCTCTAGTTAACACTAATAATCATTCCCAAATGTACATGCCACATCTATAGACCCATTCATTAAAATGTTTTTTTAATTGATCTAAAAATTCAAATAAGGCTTTGTTTAGAATGTGTTAAAAACATAGCATGGGATAATAGTAAATTATATTTTAATAAATTATTCAAATTTGAGAAAGGTCTTAAGTCAAATCTACCCAATCTCACTTCCTACATTTTTTGTAAGGAGGGGATATTTTCTTATTTAAGAGGGTGGATTTGTTGTGGCTATGGACACAAATTAAATTTTAATGGGAGTGGAGATGGATAAATCTTCTTTCAACAATCTTTCTTGGAGGTCACTATTTTTTATAACACGTACTATTTCAATCATCATATCGTTGAAGACTTGAGGATGAGGCATAGTCTTATATGTGGTTAGATCCCACGTCCCTCCATAATATTTTTATTTTATTTTTTTTATCTCTCCTATAAATATTTTGTAAGTCATATCTTGTACATACAGACTCTAATTTTCTAGTTAAACTACATTTTTTTCCTTATTCTATGCAACCATTCTACACATTATCCTAGAAAATACACTTTTTATCTCACCTTACAAAGGGTACTTAACATGAAATCATTATAAAGACCCTAATGAGGATTTTTTGGTCTCTTTTCACATGGAACCTTTATGATATGACTCTTGTATTTTTCAATTTTTTGTTCAAGTAGTCAATTTTAGTACACTCATGCAAACCATTCCTCAACTCCTTGTATTTTTGACACTTTAACATGATGATCATCCCTTACAACTTAAGAAATTAAAAATTTTATCAATTTTTATGTGTTCAAAGTAGTTATTTTATTACCACTTATGTAGAGCATTTTTTAAATTGTTGTGAGTTTATTTTCTATCTTGTGTAGTCAATGGCTAAATTAATCTTCCAGTTCCACTAGTGTCATTTATTTTGAGATAGTTGAGTCACCTTTATATGCATCTCATTGAATTTTCAAGGATAAATTGAATTTATTTCATTAAAATAAGCATATTTGTGTGCATGCATGCTTTTTTTTTTTTTTTTAAATAATGATTTTGATTTCCTCATATGTACATGGGTAACTTATTACCCACTTTGTTTTTTAGGACCCATATGAGTATTTTTATATGTCTCAACTTTTAATGATAATAATTGGTGTATTATTCTATATTTTTTCCATCTTCCTTGATAATATGACTATCTTCATATTGTGAAAAACATATATTATCCCCAACATCTGTCAGGATTCAAAATTACCCATGGGTAGTCATTTTTCATGGTTTCAAAATTACCATTGTATTTAAGTGTTTCAAGTAGTGTATTTGTACCAGTTATGCATATATAATTAATTTTTTCACCAAATTTTCTCTTCCATTCTTCATATTCATCTGAGGTGGATCAACCAACTTTGTAGTCTTATGAAGATCACTAATATTCTTTAACACCAACTAATTCAACATTTTTGCCTCATCTTATGAGAGACAATCATTTTTGTTACCATCTTCCACTCAATTCAAAATTAAGGTGAGATGGATGTGTGATGCTTCTTCAGGTTTTTACTACCCTATTTCTTAAGATTAATGTTGTTTATCAATAAGCCTCTTACAAAGCACTAGTTACAATTTTGAATTGGTAGTTATAGAAGTTCAACACCCATGTATTATTTTAAGATGGATTGGTGTCCATATGGACACTCAAAATAATATTGTATTTTATTGATATTTTTACGTAAATACTCACTAAGCCTTGTTGTCAAGACTTTTTTTTAGGAATCTAGGACTTCCCTAAATTACATCTAAGGAGGTTGTTGATGAAAATATTATATGTGTGAATTTAGTTAAGTTAACTTAGGTAGTTATATTTTAAACTAAGGCTAGTTAGTTTTTGCACATTTTCAATTTTTCATTTAATTCTTACCTACCTCACATGTGCCACCATCATTAAAGATGACATTTAGTGTAGGCAATGGGACAAGAAAAGTAATGGTGTGACTTTGATATTTATTTTATTCTCCTTTTATGTATTTTACATACATGCATCTTGAACATTGATTGACCAATATGTAATGTATTTTTTCCCATTTTAGCTAACCTTTTCTTGCCTCTCTCCTACATGAATTATGCCTCAGTTCTTGTTTGCTCCTAGCTAGATGAGATTTTAATAGTGACTTCAAAATCAGTCAAAAAATATGAATTCATACAATAAATAAATGATTTGAAATAAAAATAAATCAACCATTTATGGACTTGAATCATAAAAGGTATTGATCAAATTCCAAACACTTCCAATGTTTCAAATTATAACATATAATTAAATATATCAATACAATTAAAATAATTATTTTATTTAAATTTTAAAAAAAGAATCAATATTTAATTTTAAAACTAAACTTTAGGATCTCATCCCATATAACTTATTCATTTCTACACTTTTTGACATTTATGAACTTTTAGTATACTAAAAATTCTTTTCCAGGCATGCAATGTTTTTCCAAGAATGCATTATGTTTTTAAACTTATGATGTTTTTACAAGCATCTAATATTTCCTACCTATATTGGTTTTTAATGCCTAATTTTTTTTTTAGGCTTAATATGTTTTTATAGGCATGTGATGATTTTATAAGCCCATGATTTATTTCATGGAAAATAATTATTTTCTAGGATGACTATGATTTTCCATGATTGTGATGCTTATACAAGATAAGCATTCCTTTCTGGACTATAATTCATTTTTAGGCTCATGATGCTTTTCTAGTCCGATGATAATTTTCCAAGCTTGTGATGATTTTATAGGATGGTGATGATTTTCTAGAATAGTGATTTGTTTTGAATATTATGATGGATTTCGTGGATTGTGATTAATTTATAGGTTTGTGATTGTTTTTTATGCTTGTGCAATGATTTTTTAGGCTTGTGAGGCATTATTAACTCTACAATATTTTTCAAAGACTAGAATTATTTTTCAAGTGTATGATTCTTATTCATGCCTGTCATATGTTTTTAAACTTGCCATAATTTGATATTCTTGTTATGTTTTTATAAGTGTGTAAGGTTTCTTCATTCCTATGATTTCTATTACCTACATAACATTTTATTCATGTGGGTATTTTTTCCTTCTTTTGCATGTATTAGTAATAAATTTTCCAAAATTTTTCACTAAATTATAAATATTTGTTAACTTTTATAATTTAAGCTACAAATACATATTATATTTTTAAATTTTACCATAAGCAAGGTTTTAATTTTGATAGGATTCTATAAATTTGATAATCATGATCTAGTGAGTTTTTCCATGTTGTATAACTTTGTTTTGGGCATGTTCATTGAGATTTCTCATAATGGAATATTGTATAGCATAATGATCCCATCTATTTTCAACCATAATATGCCATGAACACTCTCTAATGTAATTAATACCTCCATAGTATCACCCTCCACCATCGATATGAAGGTACTAGTGGTCATTTTCAATAAATGTATGAACATGATGAAAAACTCAACATCTTGTGTCACATGACATAACTCCATAATGATAACATGCCCTAGATTTGTCATCCATGCTCTTTCCTTTCATAATCTATCCAATAAAAATAGTTACCATGATGCATATGTAATTCCATATAATCATATTCATATGTGCACCTTCAAATATCAAATAAAAAGTATAATTAGTGTCTCATCATATAAAATGAAAAAAGTAATTAAATTAAATAAATTAAGAAATGTTAAAAATAACAATATCAACCAATCTAAGATTATGTTATTGGTCATGTCTTCATTTTTTATTTCATCAACAATTTTGACATGATTTCATTGGAAATTATTTTACTTATCATACCTCATCAATGATTTTGATAGTACATCATCATCTATTTGGTAAAGTTTACACTACATCAACCATTTCTTGCCTAATTTAATTTTCCTAAAAGTATTCTACATTAACCATCTAATTATATGTCACTAACCATGGTTCAAATTTTAAGCTATAAAATAGTATCAGTGATGTTGATGAACTTATATAGGTGGGAAACCTTATTAATTTATCCTAAAAATAACCTACTCTTTTTTATCCAATTTCCAATAAAAATTCATTAGTCCCCTCATTTATCTCTTCAATTTGATGCCCTATGGGAACACTTATATTTCATGGATTCATCCCATTGTCCATTTTTAAAATATAACCAACCTAAGCATCCCAAAATTAAAATTCAAACCTTAACTCATACAATACACTGACATGTGTGTTCACCTCTCTATCACATATCCATCTCCTCTATCCATGCCATAAAATGATCACCCATAGATCTCAAAATTTTAAAATCTAAAAATAACAATAATCAATTCACCTAACCCTTATTTTTAATTATTCAAATAAAAATATAAATTTTCAAATTATTAAAAAAATATCCTTTAAATTCCATTTTGTGGCCATATCTTTGTTTTCCTTATCTTCTTACGAATTGATTATGTATTTTTGACTTTTGCATCAATTGTTGATTTTATTTAGTGAACACCAAATATTTGCCTCACAGTTTTTGGTGATGTTATTATTGTTTTATAGGGGTGTTATAGTTTTAGAGGGGTAGCTTCTTGGGAAGGGTGTTTTTTAATAGTTGATCATCAATTGATAAATGAAACATGGTTTTCATATTCTATGCCGTACTTCCATGCAATCAAATCATCCTCTCACATCTTTGTCAGCCAACAGTTAGGTTAAAAATGACTGGTAGAATAGGTGGTAGTGATTGACTAATGGGGTGAATTAATTTAAGGCTTGTAGTTGTTATCACCCATCACCCACTTTTTGCTTATTGGATCAATATTTAATTCTAGGTTGGTGTAAAATGTTGTCAAGATATTGCTATATGTGGTTTAATCGATTGATTTTATGGTTGCACTTGTTGCTTCATTAAATCATCTGATATTTAAATTTTTTGCATTAAATCAAAGAAAATTTTTGGATATCTCTCACTAATATGCATAGAAAATAAGTTATAGCCTTTTCTTTAAACCTTAATGATATTTTTTAATTCTCCATTTTGTAGTTATTCCATTTTGACATTTTTAAAAGTGATATAACTTTTGCTCGGCGACATTATATAGCTTGATATTTGGCATCATGATGTCAAATAGTCTTGTAACTATCTTCTCCTTGCAATAGACCAACTAAGCTAAATAATTGAGCTCGAACTACTTTATATGAACATGTTAAAAACCTAACTAATGTATAAAATTTATATAATTCATATAAGTAAATTTATAAAAATTATTTAATAAAAAAGTGAGAATCTAAGTTATGTTAGGATTCATCATGGGTTGATGGGTTAGCTTCGACAATAATAGGTTAGGGTTTTTATAATACCAACTCACCTATCCTTAAAAAATTTGAATGCTTCTTTGATGTTCCTCTTATTGAATCCTCCTTTCAGTCTTTTGTTGTTGGAATTTTTATTTTGGAAAATAGGTTGTTGAGCTAACTAAGTTATTTCTTATCAGGGTAGGAAATAAAATGTAGACTTATGTGAAATATGATTTTGTGTGTCAACCTTATATGTTTACCAAGTTGTTTGCCTCAATTACAGATAATTGTTTATTTAATTGTTAGGTGGCCTAACTCAAGTTACCAAGTAGGCCACTTGGCCTCCTCTAATTCTTGTATTTATATACTTTATTTTTATTTAGATTAATGATGACCATATATTTATGCATCATATATGAGCTATGTGTATGACATAATCATTAGCATTTTCACAAATAGTTATTAGACTAAACAACTTATATTAGATTACGTTATAAGATACTCAAAACATAAAAATGAATTGGCTTAATTAATACACATACTATTTTTTGAAATACTATTTATTCTCTGTATTTAAAATAAATCTATCATATGTATGTATTGATATTACTGAGGAAGAGTGTGGTAGCTTTGAAAATTATCCTTTACTATCAAAATTGAAGTCTAGAGTGATGTTTTCAAAATAGAAGTTTATCACTTCTATTATAATATTACATATATTATCATAATAAACATGGCATATTGTATTTATAATTAATCTAAATCAAACCTTATTATCAAAAGAAACTCTTTCAATCTAATAACATTTAAAAATATGTTGGGGATATATGAAATAATTTAAATCAAATGAACATCATAAACTTGTTTTCTTGGCATTCAATTGCTACAATTATTTATATAAAAAATTTAAAAATAATTTGATTTGAATTTATAATTTATTTTAATGCCAATATAAAAATATAAATAAATTTATGATCTAGAATGTGTGTGTGTGTGTGTGTGTGTGTGTGTGTGTGTGTGTGTGTGTGTGTGTGTGTGTGTGTGTGTGTGTTTGTGTGTGTGTGTGTGTGTGTGTGTGTGTGTGTGTGTGTGTGTGTGTGTGTGTGTGTGTGTGTGTGTGTGTGTGTGTGTGTGTGTGTGTACACACACATATATAGACATTAATACATATACACATACACATAAACATACCTACACACACACACAAAAATTTGATCGGTGTGTTTTCCAATGAGATGTTAATTTCATATTTTTAGCTTTTTATGTTAAATTAAAATATGGGAAACCATTTTACTAGGATCTATGGGAAAAAATGTTGCCTCACCCCATTGCTAACTTTTATTTTTATGTCATGCATGATGACACATAATGAAGACATTCATAGTTTTGTAAATAAAGGTCACCAAGAACCCCAAACTAAGCACTTGATTGGTATCAATGTACAAATCTTTCACACCCTTTAGCAAGTGATGAATATTCTAGTAGAAATGCTACCTCAAATTCAAGTATTACTAGTGAGGTCCACTATCCTCAACATCAACTACAACTAAGAGCACACAGGGTTAGTCACTAAGGTTGTCATGGTATACATCTTACACAAATGTATGAGGCACAACCTCATCTCTTTCTTGAGTCAACTCCCTCTTATCTAAGGAGGTGTGCATCCACAACATAATATGCATAGATTTTTGATGTGGAGGTTTAGATGTAAGAACTTAAGGGAGCTTGGCAACTCAACCGATGAAACACACACACGCGCGCGCGCGCACGCACGCACGCACACACACAAATATATATATATATATTTGTGTGTGTGTGTGTGAGTGTCACACACACATGCACACACACATATATTTTTGTATGTGTATATGCTTACACACACACGTGTATGTATATGTATATGTATATACATATACATATACATACGTGTATGCATGCATGCATGCATACATACATACATACATAAATACATACATACATACATACATGTGTGTGTGTGTGTGTGGGGGGGGGGGGGACATACATACACATACATGTATGTGTGTGTGTACACATGCACACACAGAGAGAGATATATGTGTGTGTGTGTGTGTGGGGACATACATACATATACATGTATGTGTGTTTGTGTGTGTGTGTACACACACACACACACACACACACACACACACACACATATATAGAACTAAATTTGATATGGGTGTTATCCAATGAGAAGTTAATTTGGGATTTTTAACTATTTATTTTAGACTACAATATGGGAAACCATTTGACTGGGATCTCTAGGATAAAGTGTTGCTTCACCCCACACACACACACACACACACATATAGACATACATACATACATCTACATACATATACATGGTATAGATGTATGTATATATGTGTGTGTGTGTGTGTGTATACACACACACACACACACACACACACACACACACACACACACACACACACACACACACACACACACACACACACACACACATATATACACACACACACACACACATATATATATACATACACACACACACACACACACACACACACACACACACTTGTGAAGAACTACCATTTGTATTCATTATGTGTCATCATGTGTGACATCAAAATAAAAGTTAGCGATGTGGTGAAGCAACACTTTATCCCAGAGATCCCAGTCAAATGGTTTCTCATATTGTAGTCTAACATAAAAAGTTAAAAATCCCAAATTAACATCTCATTGGATAACACCCGTATCAAATTCAGTTCTCTATGTGTGTGTGTGTGTGTGTGTGTGTACACCCACACACAAACCATCTAAAACCCTTAAGCCATGAACCCCTTTCACTTTGTAGTTTAGGTCAATCATAGAACTAATGAGACATCCTCCACGAAAATGATAAAATGTGCCAAGTGCATTGTGATAAAATTTTACAACCAATATGTCATCCAATATGTTTTGGGAAAAAGGAACTCTAATGAATTTAATCTCCCTCATACCACTTGACTTGTTTTTTAATGTAAAACGTTGAATAGAAGTAGTCTCGTTAAGGTTGGAAATTACCTTCACACCTTACATGTATGTATGCAAATCATGAGGATGAGACAAGTAGTTGTATCGAATTGAATGGTTGTCTTGGAGATCTTTTCTACACAATTGTAGATGTCCTCTGGATAGGGAAGTGCCACTTTCTTAGAAATTATTCCTGAGTATTGGGTTCTAGTTGATCCTAATATGCGATGTATAAGAACATGCTGAACAAAGTTGGTCGCCTCAATGTAGACTTGTGAGTCGTTAACAATGCTTACTACTTGTATGTGTGATTTTGTAAGTGGTATGGGGGATTCAACCAACAAATTTGCAGCGGGACTATCCTAAACACCTTTGCCTACTCAGGGTAGGTCTAACACAATAACAATATTGAATTATTTGAGATGTTCGGATGAACCGATCCCACTTAGGAGCAGAAGCTAAGGACTTCCTGCTGACAAAATTACCTCGCTACTGCTAGATAAAAAGTTTAGTAACACTTCACAAGATGGGCCATTAACTGCGCTAATGAATTCTACACCTGAGCTTTGGGCTTGCCTGCAACAGGTGTAAAAGCCAATGTCATAAATATATATTTTTTCATTTTTTTCAGCCTGTTCTTTTTTCTTTCTTTTTATTCTATTGTTTTTTAGTTTATCACAATAATTTTAGAGCAATGATGTATGTGGATTTACATGCAACTTTACCCAACCCTGTTGCTCTCAATCAATTATGGCACTGTAGATACTATTTAATGAGAGACTTTTAAGATGCTTCAATTTTTTCGGATGACACACATACAGTCAAATAAAATCATAGTTCCTCATAAACCAATAGTGTTTGGAAACTCAAAAAAAAATATAATGAAAAAGCTCTAGCAAAATCTGTAGAGAAAAATGACGGTAATAAACATGATCTGAATGGAACCTACAGAAAGCAAACAATACCTATTAAATTTTTCTGTAAATAACTAATGCGTTTCCAAAAATACTTCATGCATAAATTCGAGAGTAACTTGCTCCGTGCATAGTGCATAGATCCTATCGAGGTTGATTGAGTTTGTTTATTTCAATTGTTAAATTACTAACCTGATGCGGAACTGAAGAGGATTCTGCTGACCGTAGCATTGAGAAGAACAATTGTTTTGTGGATTTGCATGTTTGAGAAGACTTGCGGCTGGATGTCTCTTTCCATTGTTCTCATATATGGTCGGACTAGTCTTGGTGCCCTCCAAATGATCCACTGTATATCCATTGTAGGGAAGCTCGCCATCTTTCAAAAGGGCATCTTTTAATGTAGAATCCCAACGATAAAGCTTGTGCGGTTTAAAAGCAGTCTGTTTCTCCACCCATTTGTAAGACTGGTTTACAAGCCTTTCATCCCATCCAATGCTTCAAATATGTTCCAAGCTGGCCATGCTGTAGAAGGCACCGTTTATAGCTGTTGCGCCTCCGAACAGTCTACCTCTGTACAATTGCACTCCATCGTCAGGGACAAATTCTTGAGCTATAGAAGTGTAGTTATTTGCTTGTGTGACGGCCTGTCCATAGAGGTTGACGTCCTAAACGAGGGGATCTCCATAAGGAAACCTCCTCTCTCCAATAACAAAATAGAATACTTATTCGAAAGTGTGGCTGCCAGTGGGCACCCTATTGCACCTCCTCCAACGATAATGTAATCATATGTTCTTGCAGCTGCCTTTCCAGCATAACAGTCATAAACGAATACGGGTATTCTACAAATATCAAGCACAATCCCAAACCAGTGGTGCTATCTAGGAGCTCCAGATAAAGTAGCAAGGGTGCGATCCACCTTGTCACCTTCTTCCTTTTGGTTGTCCCCTCCTCTTTTTCCTCTTCCTCTCCATCTGAAATTACTTTAATGTATTGAACTTGCCCTTTTCCACAGAAACGATGCCGTGGTATCCAAGGGTCCTGGCATGCAAAACACTAATTTTTAATTCTTAATTCATTCCTTTACTCCAACTTTTTGTTTGTATTTGCCAACTCTTTTTATTGACCAAAACCCTACTGATAAGGCTTCTTTTGCTGCCCAAATGGAACTGATTTTAGCTGTTCTAAAAATTCATTCCTCGGCTACCCAAAAGTTTTTGTTTTATGTTGTCCAAAAGGCATAATGTTTTCCTTGGGAGCTACAGATCCAAGCTCAAGAGCCCTTTAAATGGATTCTTGAAGAGTAAGAGGGCTGAAATCCTTGACTAAACCTTTGAGTGGGTCAACCAATCCTTCCATGAAGAAAATTACAAGTCTTATTTCTGAGATATCCAATACCATCACTAAAATCTTCTGAAAATTGGTTGCATACTCCACTAAAGTCATTTGTTTCGGCTGCACCAATTCTCTAAAATGAAGTTTTGAATCAGCCCTGTCAAACCTTTCAATTAATATTCTACTAAACTCCTAATAAGATTTTATGAGGTTCTGCCCTTATGTTATCAAACCTTGGTACCACCACTCATCGGCAGTTCCCTTCAAATGCAATGTGGTGAACTTGATGGCTTCATTTTCCATCATAGGCTGAAGTATGAGGTAGGTATCTACCTTTTGTATTTATGCTCTAGCTGAACTTTTTTGGATCCATAAAAAGTAGAAATTGTGAGCTTTCCAAAAGCATGTTGTAGATCTTTTGGATTGTTATTTGGTCTATGACCAGCCCTATAGCCACCCTTGTCTTTTTTAATATCACAAAATTTGTAGGGCTCATTTTTCCTTTGATTTGAGGTGGAAGAATCCTATATTCCCCATAAATTGCAGCCACATCATCTATTATAGAAGGTTTCTCCTCCCTTTTTAGAATTAATTCCTCTCTATGAAGGAAGTTGGTCAGAAAAGGCCTTTGTATAGATTCAAAAGTCACACTTGGTGGAGGGGGAGGGTTGTTGTACATACCAAAATCCCTTTTTTCACCATTTTGAGGATGAATTCCATTCATGTTCTTCATAGTTTGGATGAATTCAGCCATCATATATATCAAGTAATCTTAATTTTGAGGAAACTTATCAAACCTAGCATGATCTCGATCATCCATGTCTCATCCCTTAGATCTTCCAACTCTTGCCCTGGTTGTTCTAACTCTTTCCTTGGATGTTCCTACTCTTCTAATTGATTTTTTGGATCCTTTTTCTTTTCCCTTCTATTATATCTAACCTCTCTATCACTATTGGGCATGTAGGCAACTCACTTCCCCATAGCTAGCAAAGAATTTGGCTTTGATACCACTGAAATGTAACCTTTAGGATAAATTGAACGATTCTCAAAATCTATAGCAAACCCTAACAAAATATTATAGTTTCTAATTTTGATTTCAAGCCTAACCACATAAATATTTATACTTTATAAAATACCAAATTTTTAGACCACAATTTCAATATTTTTTTACCAAAGACACTCACAAAAAATCAAATAAGATACAACCTTGTAAATACCTTTAAATCTAAATTTTTAGAACAAATATATCGGTGGAAATTATAATATAAATACCAACTACATTAAAGTGTAATTAGGCATCAAAATACGCATTCAAATTGCCTCAAAATTGTTCTTTGAAACCCTCCAAAGGATTCACTTCCCTAGAAGAGTGTACCAAATCCGGTTGTTGCCCTTGTTAAGGCTCCAAACAAGGTTTGTTGCCCTAAAAACTGTTGTGCCACCCTTCCAGCTATTGTCTCACTATTATGTTCCACCTAGAATGATATCTAGATGCCATAAACTACTCATTTTAAACCAATATGACCCTTGAAATGAGGTCAAACTGCTAAAGGTTGAAGGTTTTCATCCTCAACTTCAGAATACCAAAGAAAGGTTTTGTTTCCTAAGGTTGAAAGTCAAGCAAGTTGCTCAAACTCATAATTTTATTTATAAAATGACATGCACAAAATGAACCTCCTTCCTTCTTTTGTATATTTCCCCTCCAACATCAATCCTAAAAAGGGTCATTCAACAAAGAGAGGAACAATCAAATATTCAAAAGCAATTTCATTATAATTTCATACTAAGGGCTTACTTTGATCAAATTATGAAGTTGCCTTTTTTTATTAAAATAAAATTATAATAAGTTATCGACATAGTTATTTTTTAGAAAAATGAATAAAAGAACCATGTTTCCCTGTCTTTTCCTCCCTTTAGCCAACGAGAAACCACAAAAGTCATCTAAGGGTCTCCAAAAAAATTAAGATCGAGAAGGGGGCATTATAGTAGATATCATGATTTTTCACCAAATATTGTCTTCCATTCTGCATATTTGTCTGAGGGTGGATCAACCCACATTATATTCCTATGAAGATCAACATTATTCTAGAGCAGCAACTTCTTCAAGTGAGAAGCATCCATTATGTTTACCATCTTCCACACATTTCAATATTGAGTGTAGACAGATTTATGATACTTCCTCGAGTTTCAGCTACCCAATTTCTTAAGATTATCATTTCTAATCAATGAGCCTTCAACAAAGTACCAGTTCTTTATTTTAATTAGTAATTATAGACGCTCAACACTAATGTATTTTTTCAAGATGGATTCGGGTCCATATGGACACTCGAAATCATACTATATTTTCTTTATATTTTTACATGAGTACCTCATTAAGCCTTGTTTTGGTGACCTTATCTTTAGGAATCTAAGTCTCTTATTTTTTTTATAGACCTTCATGAATTACATTTAAAGGGCGTGTTGGTAAAAATATTTATTGTGCACCTTTAGTTAAATTAACTCAGGTAGTTAGATTTTCCACTAAGCCTAGTTAGTGTGTGCACATTTTCAAGTTTACTTTTAATTGTTACCTACCTCACATGTGTCACCATCATTATATACCACATTCAATGTGGCCAATAAGACAAGAAAAGTAACAATGTGACTTTTATATTTAATTTCTTTTAATTCTTTGTAATTTAAACAAATAGACGTTGAACATTGAGTGAACAATATGTAATGTATTGTTTCCCACCTTAGTTTAACTCTTCTTACCTCTCTCCTACATGAGCTATGCCGAAGTTCTTATTTTATCCTAGTTGGACTAGATCTTAATAATGACTTCAAAATTGGTTGAAAAGTATGAAGTGGTCAACTAAATAAAGGATTCAACATACAAATAAATCAACCATTTATAGACTTGAATCATGAAAAGTATTGATCAAATTTAAAACACTTCCAACGTTACAAATTATAACCTACAATTAAAAATATTAATCAAATTAAAATAAATTATATTATTAAAATTAATAAAAAAATTGTTAATATTTAATTTTATAGCTAAAGTTTAGGATTTCATCCCATTTAACATATTTGTTTCTACACTTTTTGACATTTATGAACTTTTATTATATTAAAAATGATTTTTTATTCATGCAATGTTTTTTCAAGCATGCAATATATTTCTATGCATATGACATTAATCTAGGCATCTAATACTTTCCTATCTATGATGGTTTTTTATGCCTACATTTATTTTTTAGGCTTGAGATGCATTTATATGCATGATATGATTTTACAAGCCCATGATTTATTTCCAAGGCAACAATTATTTTCCATGATTCTTTTCTAGGCTTATAAAATCATCTCATGCATATAAATGCTTTTCCAGGCTTATGATTCTTATATAGGGTCATGATTCTTTTCTTAGACTATAATTCATTTTTAGGCTCATGATGATTTTCAAGTACCATGATAGTTTTTCAAGATTTTAATGATTTTACATGATGGATATGATTTTCCATAATAGTGATGCATTTCCACGATTATGATTCCTTTACTAGATTGTGATGAATTTGTAAGCTTGTGATGCCTTTGTATACTTGTAATTATTTTATGGGATTGTTAGGCAATTTTCACTCTACAATACTTTTCCAAGCCTACAATTATTTTTCAAGCCTATGATTCATTTTCATGCCTATGATATGTTTCTAAACTTTCCATAATTTTGTATTCATGCAATGTTTTTTGAAGTGTGTGAGGATTCTCTTTTACTAGAATTTTTCTTCCTTACATCACATTTTATTCATATGGATATTTTTCCTTCTTTTTCATGTCTTAGTAATAAATATGCCAAATATTTTCACTAATTATATATATTTGTTCAATTTTATATTTTTAGCTAAAAAAAAAAATGGTATTTTAAAATTTTCCCATAAGCAAGGTTTTCATTTTGATAGGATTCTACAGCCTTGAGAACCACATTCTAATGAGTTTGGCCACCCTATATAGCTTTGTTTTGTGCATGTTCATTAATATTTTACTTACTGGAATATTACATATCATAAGGGTCCCATTTATTTTCAAGCCTAATATGGCATGAACACCCTCTAAAGTAATTACCACCTCCATAGTATGACCTTCCACCATCGATATGAAGGTACTAGTACTCATTTTCCATAAATCTAATAACATAATAAACAACACAACATCTAGTGTCACACAACACAACTCCATAATGTCAACATACTCTAGACTTTATAGCCAAGCTCTCCACTTACTTGATAATCTAGCCATTAAATCTAGTAACGAGGATACATACATAATTTCATATAATCATATTCATATGTGCACCTTCAAATATCAAACTAAAATTACAATAAGTCTCCCATCACAAAAAAATGCAAAAAATAATTAACTTAAATAAATTACAAAAAAATGTTGAAAATAACTATGTTGACCAATCGAATATTATGTCATTGGTCATGTCTTCATTTTGTATTTCATCGACCATTTTGACATAATTTTATTGGAAATTATTTTATTTATCCTACCTCATCAGTGATGTTCATTATACATTATTATATATTTGGTGAAGTTTGCACTACATCAACCATTTCTCTCCTAATTTCATTTTCCTAAAATTATTCTACATTAACCATCTAATTAGACATCATCAACCATGGTTCATATTTTCAGCTGTAAAACGCCATCGACCATGTTGATGACATTCTATAGGTGGAAGCCTTATTAGTTTGTCCTAAAAATAACCTACTTTTTTAAATCCAATTTTCAACAAAAACCCATTATTCCCCTCATTTATGTCTTCGATTTGATTCCCATGTGGAAAACCTTTTATTTGATAGATTCATCCCACTATCCACTTTTTAAATATAACCAAGCTAATAATCCCAAAATTAAAATGCAAGCCATATCTCATGCAATGCACTGACCTCTATACTCAACTCTCTATCCCCTATCCATATCCTCTCTTTGTGCCATAAAATGATCGCCCCTATCTCTCAAAACTTCAAAATCTAAAAAAAAAACAATTATCATTGGAATAGATCTAACCTTTATTATAAGTTTTCAAATTAAAAAATAAAATAAAATAAAAAATCTAAAGCTTAAAAAAATATCTTTCAAATTCCATGTTGTGGCCATATATTTGTTTTCCTTAGCTCATAGGAATTGATTATGTATTTGTGTCTTTTTCATTAAATATCTTGAAATTAAAATGCAAATTTCATGCAATGCTCCGACCTCTATGTTCACCTCTCTATCTCTTATCCATCTCCTCTCTTTAAGCCATAAAATGATTGCCCATAGCTTTCAAAAATTTAAAATATAAAAATAACAATTATAAGGAGAATAGACCTAACCTTTATTTGTAGGTTTTCAAATAAAAATATTTAATTTTCAAAAGATTAAAAAAATATCTTTCAAATTATATATTATGACCATAACTTTGTTTTCCTTAACTTCTTATAAGTTGATTATGAATTTTTATCTTTTGTATCGATAGTTGCTTTCAATTCTTTTTTATTTTATTTTCTTAATTTTCCTTTATAATAACTTAGAAAAAAAGAGGGTTAAAAGAGCTTTTGCCCCCCTTCTCATCTTACATCATTTTTTCTTCCCATAAACATTGATTACCATGAAAAAAATTTATTAGTTATATAAAAAAAACCCTCATCTTAAAATATATTATTTTTAAGTTAAAAAATAAATTATTTAAAAAAAAACTTCACTTTTAATAAATATTTTATTATAAATATTCATTTACTCTTGTAACAATAGAAGCCTTGAATACCTTATCATCGTCTTCATATATCACATTCTCTCAAATTCATTACACGTGGATTACTTAATCCAAAATGTGTGGTGTTTTTGTCAGTGGCTTTTTTAAACATGATAACGATGTGTGACAACTTTTGAATAAAAGAAGAGAATTCCAAAATCTTCCAATGTCATGTGAGGCAGGTGAAGAAGCAAGCGATGGGTTGACACGCTGTATGGGAGGTTTGTGGGTTTTAACATGTCAAAAAGTCTCACGTGTCTCAAAATATTCGTAAAATATTGAAAGAAGACTATTATTTGTCATTCGTAAAATATTGGATTAAAAATAACAGTGTGCAAATATTCCATAGGCTTGTCATTATTGGAAGCAAGCAACTCTACATATATCTCTCTATCAAAATATGGAGATTTACAATACTCTGCTTTTCTTTTAATATATTTAAGTCTTTATTTTTTTGACTTAATAGATTATAAAATAATATTTTTAGTTACATCGTAGAGACAGATTCTGAACTCTCTTGTAGAATCTTAGATCCAATATACCTGAAAATATTCAAATTCATAAAATATGATTATCAATAATTAATCTAAATTAATTTACATAAATAAAAATTGGAAAAAAAAAAATAATATAAATACCTGCCAAGCATCAAGGTAGTCGCTGATGGATTTGTTCCTGGGCTATCTTTAAAAGTCGAACCATCTACAACCCTTAAGCCATGAATCCCCTTCACTTTATAGTTTTGGTCAATGACAAAATCAATGAGACATCCTCCATGAAAATGATAAAATGTTCCAAGTGCATCGTGACAAAACTTTGCTACCGCTTTATCGTCCGAAATGTTTTGGGGAAGAGGAACTCCAATGAATCTAAACTCCCTCATATCATTTGACTTGTTTCTGAATGTAAAACGTTGAATAGAAGAAGTCTCGCTAAGGTTGGAAATTACCTTCACCCCCTGCATACATATCTGCAGATCACGAGGATCAGACAAGTAGTTGTATCGAACTGAAGGGTTGTCTCGGGGATCTTTGGTACGCAGTTCAAGATGTCCTCTGGATACTGGAAATGCCACTTTCTCAGCAATTGTTCCCAGATATTGGGTTCTAGTTGATCCTGATGTGCCATTTATGGGAACATGCTGAACAAAACTGCTGCTCTCGATGTAGATTTGAGAGTTGTTAACAATGCCTACTACCTGTACATGTGAGTTTGTAAGTGGAATGGGAGATTCTACCAACATGTTTGCACCGGGACAATCCTGAACGCCTTTGCCTACTGAAGGTAAGTCTAATAGCACGGAAATATTGAATTGTTTGAGATGTTCGGATGGGCCGATTCCACTCAGAAGAAGAAGCTGAGGACTGCCTAGACTTCCTGCTGACAAAATTACCTCGCTGCTTTCAGACAAAAAGTTGAGTGATACTTCATAAGACAGGCCACTGACGGCGCTAATGAATTCTACCCCACGAGCCTTTGGCTTCCCTGCAACAGGTTTAGAAGCCAACATCAAAAATATATATTTTTCGTTCTTACAGCCTGTTCTTTTTTGTTTTTTGATTCTCTTGTTTTTTAGTAAACACATATGCATTTCCGAAAATATTTCATGCATAAATTCGAAGCTACCTTACTCTGTGCACAGTGCATAGATCCTATTGAGCATTGTTTATTTCAATTGTTAAATTTACAAACCTGAGGCGGAACTGAAGAGGATTCTGCTGACCGTAGCATTGAGAAGAACAACAATGTTTTGTGGATTTGCATGCTTGAGAAGATCCGCGGCTGTATGTCTCTTTCCATTGTTGTCATATATGGTCGCACTCATCTTGGTGCCCTCCAAATGATCCACTGTGTATCCATTGTAGGGAAGCACTCCAGCTTCCAAAAGGGCATCTTTTAATGCGGAATCCCAACGATAAAGCTTGTGGGGTTTGAAAGCCATCTGTTTCTCCAGCCATTTGTACGACTGGTTTACAAGCCTTTCATCCCATCCAATGCTTCGAATATGTTCCAAGCTAGCCCTGCTGTAGAAGGCACTGTTTATAGCTGTTGCGCCTCCCAACACTCTGCCTCTGTACAACTGCACTCCATCCTCTGAGACAAAACCCTGAGCTATGGAAGTGTAGTTATTGGCTTGTGTGACGGCCTGTCCATACAGTTTGACGTCCTCAACGAGGGGATTTCCATAAGGAGACCCTCCTCTCTCCAATAACAAAACGGAATACTTCTTCGACAGGGTGGCTGCCAGTGGGCACCCTGCTGTACCTCCTCCAACGATAATGTAATCATATGTTCTTGCAGTTGCCTTTCCAGCATCAGCAGTCATAAACGAATATGGGTATTCTGCACAATCAATCCCAAACCAGTGTCATTGATAAAAAAATGATTAAAAATTATCTCGGCATCTCTATAAGGAAAGAAAAAATTTCCAGCAAACAAAAGCTTTGAAATTTTGTACGTACCCAAATCAGGTGCTGCCGCTTCCGAACCATGATTGGTCAAAAAAAGCAGGAACGAAATTACGAGAAATAGAATCTCCATGCTCACAAAGGAATCCAAAACCCCTAATTTAGCTTTGATCATGAGATGAACGTTCACCTTTGAATCTGTGAAATGCTTGACCTCAAACTTCATTTTATACACGAAGGGCAAGCTTGCGTAACATTGTTGTGAATGGACTTTTATGAAAGTTGTGATCCCCTCAAATTTTTGCTTCGACTAAGATTATTCTGGTCAGCGACCTAATATTTTCCTTCCACGTGCTTAATTGGAAGTAAATATAAATTTTTCATTGACTGAAGTAAATAGGATTCAAATACCCATACATACCTTATGCCGTATATTGTGATTGGCTCTGATACAATATTATTAAATACAAGCCACTAGAAAAGGCATTCACATTGTGCATGATCTTCTTCACGGATACTAGATTTTTTTGGCTCATCTAGAATACGAAGTTCAGAATTCTTAAATTTAATATTTCTTCTATTCTGTGCATTCTAAGATATTATATATAGGTTATGATGCATAATTTTGATTCGTAATTATTTAATTAGTTATTATTTTGTAATTGATTATTTATATATATATATATATATATATATATATATATATATATATATATATATATATATATATATATATGATTATATGATTAAGGTTTTGAAATAAAATTCATAAATTTTTCATAGAAAATGTATATAAAGTTTTTTAAATTGTCAAATATACAAGAATAATTGTAAATTTTATGTGCTTATACTAAATTCTCATATTATATTTATATATTTACTATTATTCATCTAAAAATGTTCTCCATTAATTAAAAAGTTGTAAAAAAATTATTTCTTGAATTTTTCCTTGGTTGGGACTTCAACCATGAATGGCATGGTGGAAAGATTCGCATTGGAGTTTTTATATGCCTTTCATTAATTACACTACTAGAATATTGTAAATAATCGTTACACTTATCTTTGATTATTTATAAGTGAAATAGCTAACAGGGAAGAAAATATTCACTCTAGACTTAAATATTTTGCCTTAATCATATATGGGATGTTAAGTTTGATCCCAAGATTGTGAAATATTTATGATGATTTTGTACTAAATTTTTCATTTGGGTGAAAGAATTCACCATATTAGGATTACTTCATCCACTCACATCTACAAAAACTCATGTTGTTTCCCTCATTGCCTTAGTTACTTATCCATCTCTATGCAACTTCATGATTCAAACACCTCCCTACAAGTCTCACATCATATGTTTCTTGAGAAACACCAAAAGACATATTGCACAACTTAGAAGACCAAATTATATACCTCATTTAAGAGGCACAAAGTGTCTAGATGTCAAGGACCTAGCTCTTGTAGGGTTGAGGATCACTGAGCACTTTAGTGGGGTAGGAATTGATCTATGAGGATCCATTTAGGTCATCCATTACTACATTGTAAGTTAAAGGTAAACTAGGATTGATAAAGTGAAGGTCAATGAGCCATAATGTTGTGCATTGTCACTTCTGATAAAAAACTTTCTACCTCATGAAGGTGAAACAAATAGTAATATTCATAAAAATTAAAATATGATTACCTATTGTCATTCCTTTCTAAAAGTTATAGACATTCAAAAAGCATGTTATGTGATTTCATAATATTATGCAAAATATGTCACCTTTAGAAATTGAAGTAAATTTTATAGCAAAGATGTTATTGAGCTACATTGATGATAAATTAGAAGTTTCTAAAACTTCAAAGTATTTTTTAAACCCTTGTGATTACTATCATAACTATCAGGGTAGTCAGATAATCACTAGTTTACATTAAGTGATGATTTTATCCACATCAACTGAACATTCAAGGTAAAGGTAGGAATCAAATGGTTTTCTCATTCTAAGATGTTTCACATTTTGTTTTACTTGAAAGCA
>JARHVA010006827.1:255000-287500 GCA_037957365.1 Torreya grandis
GGCGAGAGTCAATTCACCTTTAAGTGAATTTTATGATAGTTTTGATCCACCTAAATTTTGGTTTTAAGCATGGTGAGAGTCAATTAAAACATTTATGAAAGTTGTTATCCCCTAAAAAAAATTCTTTGACCATGGTGAGATTCATTTCAAAATGCTTGACCATGTTGGGTGTTAATTCAAAAATGAGATAATATGAATCTTCTAATAAGATGATTTTGGTTAGAAACCTACCATTTTCCTTTCCATTAATTATAAAAAAAATGTAAATTTTGAGTTGATTTATTACCAAATAATTTGGTTATAGGAGAAATTGAAGATGTGGGAAAAACACAACTTATCATTTTAGATGGTTGGCCAAGGTTTATATAGGATTTACCTTGGCATTATTTTTATATTTATTATTTTTACCCATGTTTTGATCTAGGGTTTGTCCTCCAGCGTGGAGTGTAAGTCATGCTTACCAACCAATGACTCTATGTTTCCTATGCTAGGACTAGTGTACTATTATGGTGTGCTCTATTATTACCAATTTTTTTGTTAATAGTCTTGTAAATGTTCATATATTTATATTAATAATATATGCACTATTTCATCAAAAAAAGTCAGTCCTAAAATATGTAAAGGATTTAAATACATATACATCTTCTATTTTATATTATGATTAGATTCATATAATATTATTAAATACAAGCTAAATAACTATAAATTTAAAATAATTTATTTTATGAATACGTAACATAGATATTGGGTCCTATATCAGGGATTGGATCATTTTACAATTTGAATACCTGTTATGATTAGTCCTTAAGTAGGCAAGGTAGCAAAGTGAATGGTATAACAATCATTTTATTATTATTTTTTAATTAATTTTAATGTTTAAGGGACATCTCTAACATTATATATTATATATAGTCACTATTAGCCATGACACATTAATAATACTGCAAGAAAAATATATCACGAATAGGACACTAGAAGAGAAAAAGAGGATAAAATATGGAAAAATATAAAACACAAAGTTAATTATTGAGATTTTCTATCAAAAAATTGGTACTCCATAATAGAACAATGGGTCTTCTAAAGTTGAACCACAAAATAAAGAGTGTGTTGATGACTCTTTAGGAGGCTAACTATATGTTGGGTCTTCTCTCTAATTAATAGATATACACATGTTTACTCCTCTAAAATGAATAAGATATTGTAGAAAGATTTGATTTCCTTTTAAGAGGTAATAAAATAGTACATATAGATCATAATAAAACTGAAACCTTAACATAACATTATTAATACATCTTATCATATTAATATCAAAGGCTTGTTTGTGGCCCATAACACATGTAAATCCTGAGTTTGTCAAAAAAGTCCTTTCTTGGCTTTGATATGGGTTTATATTGAGTCCCTCTTTTATTGACCATAATTTTTAGTTGTCTTTCATTACCACCAACACCATCCCACCACTTGTTAAGACTCTAACTTATAAATCTATTAGTTTTTTTTTAAAAGGCATTCACATTGTGTATGGTCTTATTTTTTGAACATACTAGATTCCTTGACCCATCTAGTATATAAAGTTTACATTTGTTAAATATAATTTTCCTTCTACTTTACGCTTTCAAGTTCTCACGCATGAGTTATGTTGCATAATTTTGATCATTATTTTCTAATTGGATAATTTTTTTAAAAAAATGAAATTTTAACATCACTAATGATTAATGTTTTGAAATCAAATTCATAAACTTTTCATATAAAAAGTACATAAAGTTGTTAATTTCACTGAATATACATCTATTGGTAGTAAATTTTATGTTTTTCCATTGACTTATCATACCATACATACATATTTACTATTTTTAACTAAAAATGTTCTCCTATAATTAGATAGCTGTAATAAAAGTTATTCCTTATATTTTTTCTTGGTTGGGACTTCAACCATGAATGGCATGATGGAAAGACTTACACTAGAATTTTTATATGCCTTCTAATAATTACATTACTAGAATGTTGTGAATAATTCTTAGTCACTTATCTTTGATTATATATAAGTGAAATAGCTAGAAAGAAGAAAATATTCACCCCAGATGTGAATATTCTTCTTTAATCATATATGGGATCTTAAGTTTGATCCCAAGATTGTAAATAATTTATGATGTTTTATGTATTACATATTTCATTTGGTTGTAAATGATTCACCATACTAGGATTACTTTATCCATGTACAACTTTAAAAACTCATGTTTTGGGGCTAAGTGCCTTAGTTACTTATTCATCTTTATGAATGTATATGATTCAGACACTTTGATATAGCTCCTAACATCATATGTTTCATCATAAACATGAAAAAACAAGTTGTAAAACTTATAAGACCAGTTTTCATACTTCATTTGATCGGCACAAAGTGCATAAGTGTCAAGGGCTTAGTTATTTTATAGTTTATGGTCATTTCCAACTATAGTAGGGTACGACTTCATCCATAAATATCCATGTAGGTATTCCATTAGTTGATTATAACACGAAGATAAACTAGGATCAATCAAGCAAAAGAAGGTTGATGAGTCATAATGTGGTGCATTTTTACTCCTGATAACACACTCTTTACTTTATTAAGGTGAAATGAATAGTAATATTGATAAAAATTCAAATACAATTACCTATTTTCATTCCTCTCTAAAATTCATAGAACTTTTAAAAGCATTATTGTGATTTTAAAATCTTATGCAACATATATGGCCTCTATAAATTGAAGTAAATTTTATAGTGAATATATTATTGACCTACATTAATCAAAAATTTCACCACCTTAAGATGAAGTTTCTAAAATTATAGGCTAGGTTTACAACCCCTATGAGTAGTATCATAATTATCAGGGTGGTTACATATCCACTAGTTTGTAATACGAGTAGTTTTTACCTACATCGATAGAACATTCAAGGTAAGGATAGGAATCAAATGATTTTCACATTCTAGGACATGGTTTTTTCCTTGAAGGCACATTGAAAATAATTATTAATAGGGGTTGTCAAAGAGGCGATGTGACTTTGGTGATCAAATATTACTTATCTATAATCTTTGCGAGTGTTGAAGGGTGATTTTATTTGAAAGATAACAATGAGGACTGAGTTCTATGACTTTAAATATTAAATATGTTCTATTTTTGTTTATTCAATCCCAATATTAGGAGGCTATGATATAACAAATAGGGATATACATTCTCTAAGAAGTTTCTATTTACTAAATTCATTGAACGATAGAAGAGGAAGATGTGTAATTTCCATTTCCTATCGGTTTTCTCTACATTTGGAATTCTAGGTAAAATATTATATGTTTTATACATTTATTTCTAGCTATATATAGTTTGCAAGCATTGTATTATCTCTATTTCACACTCTAACACATCATAAACCCCATTGCAATTCGAAAAGTAAAAACAATTTCTTAGAAAAATAGCAACAACAATTATTATTATTATTATTATTATTATTATTATTATTATTATTATTATTATTATTATTATTATTATTATTATTATTATTAATTGCAATATGGTTCAAAGTTAATTTGTATTTAAATTCAAATAAAGCATAATCTTTATGAAGTTAGAAATCCATTGGTATTAGTGCAACAAGTTCATTTTGGCTTATAAAAGGTTGTGTTAACACAAAATTTTGTGTGTATAACAAGATTATATGTAAATTTATTTGACAAAGAATTTTAGAAATTTGTAGTTTCATAGAGCATCAATGACCAAATCCTTGAGAAGAAGACTTGAGTAACTCAAAGAGCATTATATTATGGTATAAGAGAAGAATAGTGAAATGAAATACCCAGTGCAACACTTGTAATTAGAAATAGAGCATTTTCAATTTACATGGTCCAACCATATGGAGTTCTTCATAGGAATCATGTAAGGGTTACAACAAGACATGTTGACACTGTAGGAAGGGTTCAAAAATTTCCAACTCGATATTGGAGTCGAAGGAGTAAAAGCAGTGAATATGCTACTTAGAAAAGGGGACAAACTTATACTAAACATGCTCAAACCATGATTCAGGTATATATCGTAAGCACTACACCACATGTTGTTTCTTCCAATATTATATTGAATGAATTGAAGAGAAATTTTGAGAAGCATATTGAGGCTATTGACTCTAAAAATTTGATGAAATTAGGTTATGATAAAAGGGGGTTTGGAAAGAATGGCCAATAAATCGACAATCCCATCATGGTTGAGGAAAGAGCTCAATATGAAGGCCTCTCATATTGCACAATAAATATTAAAGCATGCTCTAGCGTGGCTCAACCAAAAGTATGTTCTAGGAAGGAGGATAATATGTCATCTACACGTCTAAGATAACTCAAAGAAGGTAAAGTAATTTGATATAAATATATTCACCGTTATACAAAAAGTGGACGAGCCAACACTATTTTTCTATAAATTCTAGGGATAGGATATTATTTAATTAATTGTGTCCAGCAATTGCTCTACAATAGTAGTAGAGAACAAGTCTGTCGGTTCTTCAAACTCCGAAGGGTCAAATGTGTCATCCAGATATTTATGATAACGTTTTGTCATTAGGGTTACGTCTAAAAATCAAACATTGCAAGTAGCAATGAATCAACGAAGAAAGTAGCATCCAAGATTTTTTTTTTGGGGGGATTTTCACTAATAGTGTGGACCTCATTTTTACAATACATGTGTATTGGTATTGGTGGAGACTACGTTTCCATTGTAACTTGGACATTTTACATCTTTTGAAAAATAAGTCGTCCTTCCTTAAAGAATATGAGGAATAGGTTGATCATGCTTTGAATTTGTGTTATTACGAATGATTTTATGTTGGGAAGGTAACATGCTCCAACTTTGATAAATGGAGGAAAAATTAAAGAATATGAGGAATAGGTTGATCATGCTTTGAATTTGTTTTATTACGAATGATTTTATGTTGGGAAGGTAACATGCTTCAACTTTGATGAATGGAGGAAAAATTAAAATAACTAATAATTATTAGTAGAAAAAAAAGAGTGAACTATTAGTAAGGTTCATTTAAAAAAATCATTATGCAAATAAATGAGAGAATTAATTAAGGAATATTTACTTTAAAAATTGAATTTACACTACAGATGTTTTATAGATTTAATTAAAAAAATTCTCTCCAATTTAATTAAGTTTAGTTGAAGTAAAAATAAAAATGAATGATCAAAATGAAATGAAAAAATTACATGGCCCCATCATGTATGCATGATTGATCATGTAGTTTTATCTCAATGTACAATACAATGCATGATAAAAAGAGAATGAACCATGTCCATGACTCGATTATTATTGCATGTCTAATAAATATGAAGTTAATGATAAATATTTTCATTAAATTATATGATGTTGTTTTGTTTGTGAATGAACTGGTAGCATGATTCCTAAATATGGACCAATTGATATAGAATGTTATGCATCTATATGTTGAAATTAAGAACTTGTATCTCAAATTGTTTAAACATAAAATTGAAATAGGGGATAGGGTTAAGAATATAGAAGTAGAACTCAAGCATAAAGGTGATAAACTAATTTATAATATGTCAATTAAAAAAAAACCCAGATAAACAATATTTTGAATTTATACAATTGAGATTCTTAAAAATAGTAAAGTACAACTATTAAAATATATTACAATAAATAAGAAACAATGGTACTTGGTTTATTGTACGCAGATAGATCTGCACTGAAAATATGTATAAAATATGCAGAATCAGTATTCTAGATAAGTTGTCAAATTCTAAAAATTGTACTTTTGTTGTCGTAGATACTACCATCAATGCTAGTGTCTAATTATGATGCATGTGTCTAGTATAAAATAATGACTAGATCTAGATGCAACCAACTTCATTGTTATCATTTTTATATCATTTTTAAGTTGATGTATTCAAATTTGGGATACAGGTCATTGCTCTTTGTTAATTGAACAAACCCTAGTTTTTTACCCTTCTTGACCCTTAGAAGGGGTTTGTTAAAAAATACATTAGTGGGCTCATGATGTTGAGCTGCCATAAAGACCCATCTATCAATGGGAGTTGCATACATATCTAATATTCCAAGGAGGGCCTTAGTCTTAAATAGTTCTCGTTTTGTGTGGGAAAGTATGTTCACAAGGGTGCAATATATTATATGAAGATGCTTGCAGTGATCTACCTTGTAATTTAACAAATACCGCTCATCGACTATTTTTGGAATATGTTAGACCTATACTATGACTAATGTTATGTTTGATATGAAAACAGCAAAGAATATCTCAGTTGCATAGTTGATTGATTTAGCTTTAGTAGGTGTTTACTTTCTATTCTCTAGATGAAAAATGAGATGGCTTATACTTATATTTATACCACACCTTTTGAAAATATCTCATGGTAGGGTTCAATAAGGCAAATAGGGCAACCCATAATTTTTAACCATTTGTAATTTAAATGACTTTTGATAACTGAACACTAGAGAAAGTTCATGACACCACTATCAGCGGTAGTGTCCCTTTGTGGCCAATAATGTCCAGAGAACTAGAAAACATGTATTAATCTGAAACTAACAATGATTGATATTTATCAAGTTTTAATCTTTATGTACAGTACATGAGACTTGGGTCATTAGAATGATATTTATCTGACTAAGAGATAAGCATTTAGGTAGAATGAGATCGTGAATGTGAGTTTTAAGGTAGCATGAAGGTCTAGACTTGAAGGGTAGAGAATTGATTGATATTTGTTTTAATTTACAAGATTGAGATGTTATAAATATTTAGTGTTAGTGTCTACAATTTTTCCCCCTTAATAAACTAATGCATAAGGATGAAATTACTATGTTAATAGAAATAAATGTGTATCTAGGTGTGTAAAACATAACTCTCTTTTGATTGAGCCCACTTTGAGTGTTTTGTTGGTGTGTAGCATGTAACCAAGAGCGTGTTAAAGGATAAATCAATGCATATAATTTTGAATTTAAAATAATTGAAATGCTTGACAATAAAGAGATCAAGGGAGGAGTACACATGTGTGTCAATGCAACCATGTTGCTTTTTGAAGCTTTGACTTGGGAAAGATGTTTCCTTATGAAGCATTGGCACTAAAAAAATGATCAAACCTAAACCTTGGAGATTTCAAGAGGGAGATAGGACTATATTCTGGACCTAATCCAATGTAAGGATGAGTTGTGACATAGCCATTGAGATCATTATATTTCAATCACATAACTCAAATGTGAATATATTATATCTACAAAGGAAGAGTGATTTAATCAACTCATCCTATAAACATAGTGAGATTAGATGATTTCATCACTCCAATATAAACATCTAGTGAGGTCAAATGATTTAATAAATTCAACCTATAAAATGAACCAACTGTTGTAATAGAAAAGACTTGATAACAACATATCCTAGTGTAATAGGTACATCTTGGTATCTATATAATTGGTAAATTGTGTAGTTTTTGGTGTAACAGCATGTCATACGTACCTCTAATATGTATGATCTAGAGTATATTTGTCATAAATATAAAAAACTATGTTTTAAATCTATACAAAATTAATACAATGTACAAGATTCTATCCCGTGTATATTTGAATCATGGAACTAAACTAGATATTGTGAAAGTGTGGAGGTCATATTTTTGTGACATGCCCCCACCCAAGTCTAGAGAAATTGATAAAAATATATAAGTGTGGAAGTCATGATTTTATGACATGCCCTCACTATAATCTAGTAGATAGAATTTAGTAATTACCTACCTCAAAAGGATATGGTGGTTATATACTCTATGTGTGAATCATGTACCATATAAGGATAACATGTCTAAGTAGGTGTATCAATGGATCTCACATTAAGTGATCACATCAAGTCCTAAAATGTATGATATATATCATGGAAATTTTTAGAGAGTAATGGCACACACACTAGCTCACTTAATGAAATGCAAAATAAGGGTCCAATGAAACCTCATGCAAGAGGCATGTTCAAATTATCCACAATTGAAAGGGATGATATATTTAAATATACAATAAACATAGAATGACATATTCAAATGTCCAAAACAAAATGCAATGGCATTGGGGCCAATAAACAAGGAACATATTCAAATGTTAAACAAAATTATAGAAAGCAATGTAATACACTCAAAGAAGTGAAAATATAAATAGGTGAATCATAAGCATCCAACATAAGTATATTATGCTAGTCCCTACAGATATGTGTTAACAAAAAGTATTATGTAGTATAACATATCAAGTACACTATGAAAGAGATGAGCATGGATATAGACAGATGTAAGCATTACTGTATAATCTAAAACAAGATAATGTAGAAATTATCATAATGGATATGTAACCTATATTAATAATGATTAGAAAATCAGATGCCACTAATGTACTATATGACGTGGGTAGATGAGAGATCTAATATATGGAAGTGCATAGATAATGTGTTTCGGTATACACGTATCACACTCAAAATATGCATGAAACATATATGTATATAGGAATGAAATGATATGCTATCTACTAACATAAAGAAAACAACATAGATTCCAAGGAGCTAATATAATCTTGGAATGCTAAACATTTTTTGTATTTTTGAATTATTTGAATGTTTTTCTTTTTTCTTTAAATATTTAATTTCTTATGATTTGTTAAAATATTTAGAAGGATAAGCAATGAAGACATTTAAAATGAAATTTGCTACTAGAAGCCAATGTACTCATCAAGGGGATGCCTCTATGAAGGATATGTAATGTGTGTAATAGTCATATGATGTATAATTAGTATCATTAGAATCATACCAATCTTCTATGTACTTATTATTATTATTATTATTATTATTATTATTATTATTATTATTATTATTATTATTATTATTATTATTATTGTTATAGGAGAGAGTTAACTTTTGTTTAACCCTAAAATGATTTAAGTGATCTTATTGTTACCCTTATATTTTATTAAAGGGGTATATAGAAATGAAATAGCGTAAGGGTGATAATAAGATCTATATAGGCCAATTAGATGTTAAACTCAAATATAAGCATATACTAAAGCCATAAAACTGAGATAATTTAAATATACAAAGTACAACTAAGATATGCATGGAAATGACAAGGAAGTAATATAGTTAGTTCATTTTGATGCTAACACAGTGTTAGATCTAGAATAGATAGGAAGAAGGCTAGAAGATAGTTATGGAATAGTCGTCAGATTCTAGATCTAACTTTTTTGGATCTCTAGAAAATAACATTAGCCTTGGATGGTTGCATCCATGATAAAATTTAATTTCAATGTAAGTGTCTTGTATAGAATACCTTTTAGAAAAGAATGCAACCACCTAGATACTTACAAATTTTTCTTCAGCTTCACTCTAATGCATTCAGATGTGGGTCATGGATTGTCACTCATTGTAAAATGGTAATACCCTAGTTTTGCATCTTCATAGTGACTTTCAATAAAAATAGGTTAGTGGGTGCATGGTTTTGATCTGAACTTAAAGACCCCACTATTAGTGGATGTTTCCTACATAGCCAATATTCCAAAAGAGGGCCTCATACTCATGTAGTTCTCCCTTATATGTTGGCTTATGTGTGATTTATGCAATATGTAGAAATTAAGTACAATAATGACCTAACTTATAACTTGGTATATCAACCTCTTTGGATTCTCCTTTAGTATTTCATACCTAAAAAATGTGTTGTACACATGACTAGTGTGTAAATGGGGAAGCTTTGTTTAGTTGAATGCTTGATAGAGTGATTTTGATAAGTTTCATAGGTCTCTTTTCTATTTTTTTAGGTGAGGAATGAATGAGGGTTGATCATGTATTTATATCAATCCATTTAGATTAATAACTCACATTAAAACACCTAAGATGACCATTAGGATACATTTCATTTGTAAATTATATGACTTTAGGGCACTTGATACTTTCATTAGGGAAGGACACTAATGTCAACATTAGTGTCTATTATAGATGTTAATGTTTTGGGAGCAAGGAAATAGGTACAAGATCAGAACTTGTAGAGGTGGAATATAAGTATACTTTAAGAATTATGGAAAAGAGATAAGGTTTGTTTCATTAACATAAGACTGGTCAGACTAAGAGATTGGACAAGGAGAACAAGATAGAGTAGATATGAGACTTATGGAAGTGATAAAGGTCTATAACTGAGAGGAATAGACAAAGTATGATTTTACAAAGTGTACAAGATTGAGGTCCTATATAATCATAAAATAATTTCTATATTTTTATTCCCTTTAATCTAGTAATTAGATTTTTAATTGAAAGGAAAGGAATGTGTACCTGGGTGTGTATGCACACCTTGTCTTTATGTGTACCCAACTTGAGTGATTTACTGATGAATGACCTGAAACTAAGATCATGTTACAATATATAATCAATGCATATAAGCTAGAATTGAAAGTACTTGAAATATATTTAAATTAAAAGAGTAAGGTTTAGGAATACACATGTGTTTCATTGTAATTGCCTTACCTATTGACAAGTTTTTTTGAAATATATGTATCATTGTAAGTCTATAAAACAAAGATTAGGAGAAATATAGATAGATTTTGAATGTGCATATATCTATGAGAGAGAGAGAGAGAGAGAGAGAGAGAGAGAGAGAGAGAGAGAGAGAGAGAGAGAGAGAGAGAGAGAGAGAGAGAGAGAGAGAGAGAGAGAGAGAGGCTCATGCCCCCAACATTGGAGCAAAGGTGAGTTACCACTTAGTAGTTGAGATTAATGTAATTGTGTAAACCAATGCTACTTATAATCTAGGAAGGTAGGATGATAAAATCAATTCCATACTTAAAAGTGGAAATATTGAGTGATTTAATCATATCAAATACTAAAAAGTGAACCAATTACTATAGTATATTCACTTGATAAAGTCTGTAAAAGTCTGCAGGGTATTAGTATGAAAACATATGTGATGTGGTAATAGTCCATAAAAGTGTTTTGAAATCTAAAACTAATTTGTATTTTAAAATATTATGCAAAAATCACATAATATATGCACCTTAGATATGTCTCATGCTAAAATGGTGTATCAAAATAGTGTCAATGTATAGAATTCTACCACAACTATAAATATGAATCATATAACTATGTGCTTTGGCAAATTCATAAAATTGCGTAAGTGTGGAGGACAAGCTTATAAAACATGCCCCTGATATATATGGAAAAATATGAAAAATGATATAAGTATCAATGTGGTAAACATGTTTCCAAACATGCCCCCACTATAAGCTGTAGATGTTGAATACTAAATAGGTATGGAGAACATGTTTCTAAAGCATGTCCCCATTGAATTTGAAACTATGCCAAATTTGAAGAATATGCCTCTATGACATGTCACCACTAATATTCCCTCTTTTGAGGTGAGTGAAAGATATGAAATATTAGTTATCTCACCTCAAAAGGATAATACAACTTCATAATCTATGAATGGAATGTTGTAGCATATATAAGAAACATGGCTAGGTAGATATAGCATTAAAGTGTAGAACCAATGTGGTCATATGAAGGTCTAAAATGCATAATAAATATAATGAAAACATATATATAGTAATATTACAAGATCAAAAAAAAAAAAAACACACACACACACATAAGAGCACTCAAAATCAAGTCAAAAGGTGATTATCGAAGGAGACCACAAACAAGGAGTATTTTCAAGTATCACACAATTGAAAGGATGTGACTTAGTCAAATGTACATAAAATAAAGGATTACATATTCAAATGTCCATATAATAAAAAAATAGAATATGTAAATGCCAAATCAATCATACATAGGAATGAGGGCCACAAGCAATGGAGCATATTCAAATGCCTGAACAAGGAATATAATATCAAGGTAAGACACTCAAAGAAGTGCATAAAATAAAGTATAAGTAACCAATACACACACATTATAGTAGCCCATGATTATAATGTGTTAGGAAAAATTGTTAAGTGTATAACATATCATGTACCCTATGTGAGATATAATCATGGATAAAGGTATGTGTATGTACATATGTAAGCTCAAAAATAATAATAAAATGTGATCATCAAACCATATAACCTATGTGTATAAATATTAAAGAAGCAGATGCCCCCAATGTTTATATGACATGAATAGAGGGAAGTCCCAACATCTAAAGTTGGAATAGATCATCTAACTGTGTATTCTTGTATCACACTCAAGTTGAACAAATAAGGTAATCTTTAAATTTAAGGTGATCTTTAAATTTAAAAATTGGAATTGATTTTTTAACTCATACATTGACTTGGTCATGATATGGATTTGTTATTTTAGAGTTTAACAAATATAAATCATAGATATATTGGATTTAACATGAATATGTGTACCATCAAGGTATATGGGATGGGTTTTTTGGATACCCTCTTTTGGCATAGTAGGATGATCCATCTCATCTTTAGAAGGGGTGATAGTATGAACCAAGTTAGAGGGAAAATAACTATCACCCTCTTGCAGGTTAGGGTAAGTAAGCTCATTTTTATCCATTTGAAATGTCCTAAATATTGACATGAGAATAGGATAAGAGAGACACAAAAACTCTAGGTAGCATTCCATTTTGTTTATATATTCTCTAAATTTTGAAAATAAATTGTTTTTTAAAATAAATTTTATCAAATTATAATTCAAAAAAATAAAAAGTTTTTAGAACACTTTTAGAGTTGTATGAAAATATACATAGGTTGGGTTCACGTTAGGTTCACAAAATATTTAACCCTAAAATGACCTAGGTGATATTAAATTGTTAGCCTTAGATTTGATTAAAGGCGTATATAGAAATGAAATGCACAAGGGTGATAATCAGATCTATAGTAGGCTAATTAGATGCTAAAATCATATTAGGCATCTATTGAATTCGTAAAACTAAAATAGTCAAAATATATAAATTAAAACTAAGCTATATATGTGAATGACAAATAAGTAATACACTTGGTTGATTATGATGCTAACATGGTGTTGGATCTAGAATAAATGAATAAAAGGCTAGAAGATAGATATGAAATAGTTGTCATAATTTAGATCTAACACTTCTAGAGCTATGGACACTAAATTTAGCCTTGGATGGTTGTGTCGATACCCATGTCTAGGTTTGACGTAACTATATTGTATTGGGTTTTGTTTCACCTTCGCTCTAGTGTATTCATCTCTAGGTCATGGACTATCACTCTTTGTAAAATATAAAAACCCTATTTCTCCATCTTTATAGTGACATTGGTGGAAAATGGGTTTGTAGGCATGTGGTGTCGAGCTAGCCCCAAGTACACCACTACTGATGGGCACTACCTACATAGCAAATACTCCAAAAGAGGACCTTAGACTCATGTAGTTATCTCCTATGTGTTGGTTTGTGTATGAATCATGCAATATGTCAAAAGAAAGTATAATAATGACCTAGCTTGTAACTTATAAAATCAGGATTTTGGGCTACTCCTTTAATATTTCATACCTATAAATGTGTTGTACCTATAATTGGTATGGAAATAAGTAATATTTATTCAATTAAATTCTTAATAGAGTGCTTTTGATCAGTTATCTTGGTCTCTTTGGTATTTTTATAGGTCAAGACTGAATGATGGTTGATCTTGTATTTATATCAATCCCTTTAGAGTAATAACTCACATTAAAGCACTTAGGATGACCATTTAGATACATTTCATTTAAAAATTGGATAACTTTAGGATATTGGACACTTGCATTAGGCTAAGACACTAACATCAACACTAGTGTTTATTTTAGATGTTAGTGTTCATGGAGCAAGGAAATAGGTATAGACTCAAAACTTGTAGAGGTGGAAGACAAGTACATTTTAAGCATTCTAAGAAAGATAAAATGCCTATGTCATCAACATATAACTAGTCAGACTAAGATATTGGCCAAGGGGTATAAAATAGAATAAATGTAAGACTTTCAAAAGTGGGAAACATCTAAAAATAAGAGGAACATCCAAGGTCTAAGTTTTCTAGGTGTATAAGATTAAGGTGTCATATAATCATAAAATAGTGTCTACAACTTATTAGGTTGTTCTTGAACTTGTGACACAACATTTTGAGCACTTGTGTATGAAAAAACCATTGCACTGTATATTATAATTTCCTTCAAGTGGTGTTTGATCCTTGAGGGTTTCATAAACACAAACCCCAAGTGATTCAGATTGAATATGCATGCACACATCATTTAAATGATATATGGAAAGTGGAGGGATTTGAGGAAGGACATATTGATTACCTTCATTTGAAAAAAATACGATGGGCCACCTTATTCCCTAGAAAAGTGATAACATGGACCTAGCTAGAGGGATGGTATATATCACCCTCCTTAGGGTTAGGAAAATGAAGAGTTTCCTTTTTATCCATTTGAAATGTTCCAAAGAATAATATGAAAATAATGAAGAAGAGGCATATTAATTTTAGCATTCCAACATGATAGGAAAAATTAGCATTGAATAATTACTATAATTTGGAAGCCTATAAGGTTGAAAACCTCAAAGAAATCATATTAAGATTATGGACAATAAGGACATAGAACATTGGCTAGGTATTATGGAAATATGAGAAATGTTTAATATGAATCGTTTATCCTAATGAAGGATCATAGAAGATGATCTGAAACATTGAGCATCAAAAAATTTAACATAGTTTTTTCCTAAGAAAACTTTGTAATGATATGGACTATGAAAGCATCAAATCTTTGATGTAAGAATGGATTTTCATAAAATACAAAATAAATTCAAAGTAAATAGACATGGAAAAATAGGTATCCATTTTGCCTTGTAATGTGAGATGTCCTAAAAATAGTAACTTCATCAATTTGAAAAATATGTATATAAGTTTTTTAAAAAAGAGATTTTGTATAATACCAATGGTATCATGAAAAACCTATGAGGAATTTTACAATTTATTTGGTATGAATCATAAATAGGCCAAACAATGTGGAATGTTTCACAAGCAAAACCCTTAAATACTTTTAATAAAAAATCATTAATTTTAATAACTCATGAATGTATTCCAGAGATGGGATAGAGGTTTGTGAACAAAATATGAATTTTGACAAAACCCATAAATTAATTATAAAATAGGTACACCATTAAACTTGTATTTAAATATTTATTAAAAATAGTAAATTGTAAAAATTGACAAATCCGAACCGAATTTGGGTGGAAAAATAGTTCTTTAATATACCAACCTGAGTAGAAGAAACCTCTAAGGAAATTTCAAATGGAGTCGTAAGGAAGTGAAAATATGCCAAGCAAGGAAGAATAAATTGTAAGTGTATGAACATGAAAACCTTGTTATTAAATGAGTTTAAAACCCTAGGATAAAGTTTTAAATCTAAAAATAAATAACAACAATATAAAATCCTAGGAGGTTTTAAACCATATCTCAAGCTAGGTTTATAAAGAAAGACTCTGAGATTGGGTTCACCAAATTTTTGACCCTAAATTTTCAAGTGGGGGGACATGGTTAAGATTATATAAGTAGTTCAAGAAAAATGGTGATAAACTAATCTATAGTAGGCAAATTAAAATATAACTCATACAAATGATATTCTAAATTTATACAACTAAGATTCCTCTAAATAATAAAACACAACTACTGAGATATTGCAATAAATAAGAAATAATGGCTCTTGGTTTATTATGTGCAGGTAGATCTAAACTAGAAACATGTGAAAAATATGTAGGATTAATATTTTGGATTATCATTAAATTATGGAAATTATACTTCTATATCCACAGACACTACCATCATATCTAGACACTAACATTGACACTAGTGTCTAACTATGACATATATGTCCAGTACATAATAATGATTATATTTGGATGTGACCAAATTTTTTGTTCTAGGTTTTTTTCATCTTTCTACTAATGTATTCACATCTAGGATACAATTCATCACTCTTCACTAATTGATCAAACCCTAGCTCTTCACCCTTCTTCATCCTTGGAAGAGTTTATTAAAAATGGGTTATTGGGATCACGATTTCAACTTTCCCCAAAGACCCCTTTTTTAATGGGATTTACCTACATAGACAATACTCCATGGAGGACCTCATACTTGTTTAGTTCTCCCATATGTGTTGAAAAGTGTGTACATAAGGGTGAAATTTACTATATGAAGATACATGCTATGATATAATTTTTAATTTTAAAAATATCACTCATGGGGTGATCTTTGAATGATTCATATATGTAATATGACTACACATATTCTTAATATTAAAATAGGTATGAATAGGGAATAATAGACTAATTATGTGGTTGATTGATTTATATTTAGTATGTGTTTGTTTGGTATCTTCTAGATGACGAATGAGAAGGCTTAGACTCACATTTATACCCAACCTTTTGAAAATATCTCATTAGGGTTTAATAATACAAGCCGGCTAAGAATCATTTGTCGTTTGGATGACTATTGGCAACAAGATAGTAGATAAAGATTTGATAATTATCATTAGTATTAGTGTCCCTTTATGATCAGTAATCACTAAAGAGATAGAAAATAGGTATTGGAATAAAACTAATAGTGAAAGATGTTTATCAAGTTTCAATTTTTGTGTATTACATGATACTTGGGTCATCAAAAATATATGGATTAGACCAAGAGATAATACTTTAAGCACAATGAGATGGTGAATGTGATCCTTTTAGTAACAGGGAGGTCTAAAACTAAAGGGTAGAGCCATAATTGATATTTATTATATGTACAAGACCAAGATGTTATAAATATTTAGATTTAGTATCTACAAAAATGTATATGTATGTGAAAACTTGTAATTCTTATCCTATAAATTGTTTTAAAAATTCCCATGCATATGATGGACGTGTGTATGAATTTGTGCTCAAATGTGTTTAGAGTGAATGCATATATTCATAACATATATCCATGTATTGTGTATCAGTATGTTAGCAAATATCCTGTATCTAAACCTATATAATAAATGAGCCATATGAATATTTGAAATCTATTAAACCTATACTCTGATCAAACTATTTGTTCATGTATATTTATTTATCTATGATAAGCCCAATGTAATTCTCTATGTTTGAGATGAGGGATGTATCCTATAATTTAGTCATATCAATAGAATAGTTAATTATATCATGTCATGTATAAATATATTATTTGTTAATATCATTTGATCTTGTGGATAATGTATTCAATGAATTAGGATGGATGTGCGACTTGTCCTACTTAGTGAATTTCAAGGTCAGAGAAGGTAATATTACCAATAACTCATTGCATATCAATTTATATCAGGGCATGGCCAACTTGTATATGGTAAACCTAATCAAGGTATCTATTAATACACAACATTAAAAGAGAGGGTTCAAAATCCTCTAGGCAAATGGTAATGAAATAAACCTAGATAGGTCTATAATACATAAAATAAATCTAATCTAGTGCTTCTAAAAGCTTGTGGGCATGTGGCACAAAGGGGAATAGTTAACAAAAAATAAAAAAAAGTAACAAGAAAATAAAGCTATACTCAAGTAAATGTATAGGCAAACTAGACAAGGACTAAAAAATGCAACCTATTACTTTGTGTAATATCTTTCTACCAAATGAAAGAGTAAAAGTTAGGAATACTTACCTTTGGATGAACCTATTATGCCTCAATATCTCCCTTGGACGATGGTGATTTTCAAGAGGTTTTTATGGATTTTTAAGGATCACATTATATAAATCAGCTCTAAGATAAAAGACTCCTACTTTTCATCCAATATTGTCCCACAAAATAGGATTCTTTCCTTCCAAGGAAAAATCTTAATCAATGACTCCGCAAGTGTAGAAATAGTAGAATTGTGAGTTTTAACAATGAGAAAATGAATGTTCCTCTCTATTAGATTAAAGTTGAGGTCATATTTATATCCAAATATTGACCTAAAACCTTCATAATAATCTAGTCGACATGATTAACTAGCTTGATTTTGTTAGGCGAGAAAGGTAGTCATTAGGTCTTGAAATAAGTCAATAAGTCATTCAGGCTAACGTAGTTCAATAACATGCATTGAATACCTAATAAGATTTACCTAGATTTCATAGTATAAATATGAATAAAAATGATATTTACTTAGTGAGGGGATATTTTGGAATGGAAATTATTTAGATAAGTTGGTAAATGGGTTTTAATTGCTTAGGGAGTTGGATAAAAAGGACTTAAATTAGTTTTAGGTAATGGTATAGGGACCAATAATCTAGTAAAGCACCAAAGGTCTGCCCATGACATTTCTAGTTCGCCCTTTAAGGTATACACTCAAAGAGATTGAAAATTGGTAGGTTATTGCAAGATAAAAAGTGTTAGTAAGGTAAATGCACAAAGTCAGGGGATTCATAATAATTGATTCATTGACCCTTATAATCCCTAATCACTCCCTCATTTACCCTCACTATACCTAATCATCTCTAATCACTCCCACATTATACCTAATCACTCCCTCATTGACCATCACCATCCCTCACCATCATAATCATTATTTTATCATCCCTGATTGATCAATATGACTATCGATAATTTAATTGGATTATAATTTAAGTATTAAGGGACATATAGAGCTTATTTTAATTAGATCTATCATGGGATAGGAGGGCCTAATCACCACTTACCCCTCCCCTAATATAATACCCAATACTCTAGTCAACCCCTATTTATTGACATGACCCAACCATCTGGACATAGGTTGTGCCTTCCACTCTAGGATACATGGTCAAAGCTAACAAGAATTTTAATCTTAAGAATTATCCCCTATAAAATATTGTATTTGATATACCAGAGCACTAACCTGCCCATGTATTTCAATTTGGACTGACTATGACTAGTGATGTAGGTAGGGTTAAACATATAGGAATGGTCAAACAGATGGGCATGGTTGGGTTGGACAAATAAATACTATATATAGAATGGATGGGGAGGCATACAATTAAATTAAAATCCAACTATATTAGAGATAGATTTATCACATATATAATAGAATATGAGATTCTATATGGAGTAGGTCACTACTATTATATATATATATATATATATATATATATATATATATATATATATATATATATATATATATAGGTGATCAATTCATTGCATTAGTATTCCATATAGTCTCATCCTCATAGCAGTTCAATTACAATCTATCCTATCCCACTCTAGAATGATATTGTCTCATCTTGTCTACTATGTTTCTTAGTTGACTATATATAACTTCAACCAATCAATCCAAATTGATAATATCCAATCTATATCTCTTAATCTCAATCATATATATATATATATATATATATATATATATATATATATTCCTGATCAATTATTAGGACTGATCAAGTATATATAGTCTCATATCTAGTTAGGTTGATATTTGTAAATCTGAATTAGTAGGATCCCCATTCCCATCTCCATCTAAAGGAAAGGAAAGGAAAGTAAATTAAATGGGAGGGAGAGGGCCCAATCAATAATAGTCAGTCAAATTTGAGGGAATATATATAATATCAATCAATCCCAAATACTCATATATGGTCTTGTCTATAATGAGTGCTCAGTATTCCAATCAAGAATAGTCAATCAAATCTAAGGTACAATTTATATGCTCAATCCCATCTAGATAAAGGGAGAGGTCATAATCGACCATACAATGAGTTACCCATATATATAGGGTCCATAGTTTAATTCTAATCGATCGTTAGGCTCCAAATTCCATCTAGATAAAGGGCCCAATTTAGAATATCTAAATTATATAGCTTTATAAATAAGATAGTTCTTTCTATCATATATTCACTTTCATTGAAATAAAATTAGAGATAGCAAACTACCATGGGAAGACCTTTCACCTGATTTCGATTATTCCCTCTTAGTCATAAATATTAATGGTCATGAAATAAAAGACATGTATATGGGATATGGTTTATTCACACTAATAAATATCAAACATAACACAATATATTCAAGTCAATGGATTTAGGATTCACCCCACAGGAGGGGTATAAATATGGCTATAGATATAATCTATAGATATCACCCTCAATCCACAAAATACTATCCCTCATATATATCTACCTACTTTTTTACCCCTATCTCTCGAAACAATCAAACCTTTAATTTTCCATTAACCCCCTCGTTCGATAATATCTAGATAAACAACAACCACCCATCTATCTAGAATCACACTAATCACTCAAAATGAACTCATTATGAGATAAATGGGCATATGACACACTTTATACCCACTATTCCCATAAAACATGCTTACAATAATTAAATATCATTTAGCACAACCCTATATTATAGTGTAGTTGTATTCACAACCCATGACCTACATTTATAATCTTCCTCTGCCCAAGCATCCCCTATCTATATATAGCCCTAATGAATCATAACTCATCAATCCAGCAATAGATTAAGAATGAAGATATAAGACCAAGTGTAGTGAACCCCTATACTCAAAATCCTTTTATTTTAGGCCCTCTTATTTATCCCCTAGTGGATACATAGACACACACACACACACACACACACACACACACACACACACACACACACACACACACACACACACACACACACACACACACACACACACACACACACACACACACACACACACACAGATAGTGTATAATTATTTGGATAGAAAGAGATCTCTATCTATCTGGTAGGCTCATAAACTAGATAGATGGAGAAGACCTCTAGAGGCTGAAAGGGGAATGATCCACAAGGAAGGGAGAGACCTAGGCATTGAAACAAGGGAAAGGTTAGTATATTGTATAGAGGGGAGGCAAATGCTTGGTCATTTGGGCCTGAGGAAGATGTACCAACAACCATAGATAGGATAAATGCCCTACCTCCTTTAGAACATCCAACCCCCACCCACTATGGATAGGGTTAGGAAGCCTAACTAGATATTTTTTATCTATATAGATATCATTTCAAGTGCATTTTTGGTCATAGAACTCAATCAATGGCTTACCCCTCCACTATAGATCTTGAGCTTATAGTTAGGATCGAATAACCCTGTTGAGAACCAACCTAAACACTTGGGGATATGATGTAGGGAATTGACCAACAGAAGAAAGCAAATTGAACAATAATCCTTACACTCATGTTATGTGTATATAATATATAATAATTCACGTATGTCATATTCATTTATTAGTGTTTCCTATCTTATATAGTCATGTTATGTATATAGTTAATTTACTCATGTTACTTATCCCATAGATTCACCCCTATAATGATTCATATGAACCATCCCATAGAGTCGGGTTACCAATAGATCCATGTCACTAGTCAATAGCTAGTGCAACTACAGATCTACATATTTAGTTTAGTAATATTACATGAAAAGGGTCAACTAAAGGGTGACGTGAACTAGAATGTATAAGTAAGTCCACCCAAGAGGTTTAGTATTAAGGAGGGTAAGAGAAAACACCTTACGAATGATTTGGGTTTACTACCATAGGGACAAATAATATCTTGTGTCAGTCTCCTAAATGCGTCAAAGCGATTAATTAATGGAGGTGAACATTCTTATTGAACAATTGATAGACCACATCATTATCCCCTATAGAGTATTTTAGTTGATAAACTAGACTGGTATCATACCCTTTTAGTTCAAGTTGGCCCAACTAGGACTAGTGATTTAGGCAAGGTTAGACAGATAAGCATAATCAGATAGATGTGTGTAATTGGGTTGAATAAATAGAAACTCTATATGGATTTGATGGGGAGATAAATAATTAAATTAGAGATAGTCATCTTGGTCAATCAAGGATGATAAATTAGTTTTAAGTGATGATTAGGGATGGTAAATGTTAATGACAGAATGATTAGGGATAATGAAGGAGTGATTAGAGATGATTAAGGATGGTTAGGGTCAATGAGGGAGTGATTAGAAATAATGAGGGATCAAGAAGGAATGATGATGGATGATGAATCAATGATTAGGGATGATGATGGATTATGAGGGTCAATAAGGGAATGATTATAGATGATGAGTGACTTATTAGGGATGGTGTGGTTCAATGAAGGCAGGATTAGGGATGATGAGGGAGTGATTAGTGATGGTGAGGTTTAATCAGCATTGGTTAGTGATGATGAAAGAATGATTAGAGATGATGAGGGATGGTGAGGTATAATGAGGGAGTTATTAGGGATTATGAGGGTGAGGGGGAAGTAATTATGGATGATTAGGGATGATGGATGAGTTATTATGTATGATGAGGGATGGTGAGGGTCAATGAAGGAGTGACTAGGGATGATTAGGGATTGATTAGAGATGATGAGTGATGGTGAGGGTCAATAAGGAAGTTATTAAGGATTATGATGGACAAGGGGGGAGTGATTAGGGATGATGAGGGATGATGAATGAGTGATTAGGGATAATGAGAGATAGTGAGGGATAATAAAGGAGTGATTAGGGATGATGGATTGATTGGGAATGATTAGGTATGGTGAGGGTCAATGAGGGAGTAATTAGGGATGAGGATGGAGTGATTAGTGATTATTATGGAGGATAATAGATGCACCAACCACTCCTATATTCCAAATTAATTAATAATTAACTCTATTATGGGGGGGAAATGTGACACAAAAATAACATAATCATTTGTGACTATGGAAAATAAGGAAAATTTGGAACACATTTAGATATGGTCACCCCAATTCAATTTGAATTCATATTAAAATCCTATTCATGGGAAAACATAGGATATATTGGTGACCCATGCACACTCGACCAACTATTCATGTTGATTTTACTTACAATTAAGTCCATTATATGCCAAAACTGACATAAAAAAACTTTATATGATAATGATCAAGGTAAATATAAATAATGGGATCTCCATAATAATTCCACCCATACATAATGAATTCCATTAAATTATTTCAATCAATTGAAATTAATTATCATAGTAATAGGGTAAGATATAGCCATCACATAATATTACCCACATTAGGTTTTCATTATGTATTACATTGAAATCATGGAATTCATATAAATATGGCATCGGTCTATTCCATGATATGGATATGTACCACATCACACAAATTATTCATACCATGTTGGGCATTAAGTCCATTGGGTCACTTTGGTCATATCATACATATTATGTATGAAATTTAGTAGCATTGATTATTGATAGATTTTTTCAATCATTGATAGACTTATTCAATAAATAGACTGAACTAGATATAATCAATAGCATTGATAGGCCTTGGACCCTATCTCTATTCACTTTAAATATACATCTAAATCCATTTGTGGGATTGGGGTGCTGATATGTATTATATCAATTAAACTATATACTATTTCAATGCCAATGAAACTCTATATCTATAAAGTGGTGGGTGGTCGCATGATCATGGTGTTTTTCATTGACAAAATATGGTGACACCATATCATTCATTCCTATTTTTAATAATTAAATGATACAAATATACTATGTATGTGACATGATTCACATTAATTCATTCACTTGGTGGAAATATACACTATATAGATATGGGATATGGATATGGCATTGATTCCTTATGGTCATACTCATATTTGATGAAGCAAGGTAGAGAAATTAGTTAACTCATTAGGACCATGACTCAAATACTTAAATTTCAAACCCTGTGCACCTATCACCCTCCTAAAATATAGATAGGGATAAGTGAGTTACCATATACTTTATTTCATTGATTAATATAATAAATTAATTGAGTCTCCATCTATAGATATGGATCTCATCATCATCCCTCACCATCCCTAATCACTCCCTCATTAACCATCATCCTCCTCATCTTACCTAGTCACTTAATAATTATCCATAATCATTTGTCATCCTACCTAATCATCTCAATCACTCACTTATCTACCCTAATTATACTTAAAACACCCTCATCAACCCTTAATTATCCCTCATCATCCCTAATCACTCCATAATTGCTCATCATCATACATAATCTCTCCCTCAATAACCCTCATCCTCCCTCATCAGACCTAATCACTCTTTAATTATTCCTTCTCATCCCTCATAGTCCTTACTCACACCCTTGTTAGACCTCATTGTCCCTCATCATCCATAAACACTATATAATCAGCCCTTAATATCCTTCATTATCCCTAATCACTCCTTAATCGACCCTCATCATATATTATCATCCCTAGTCACTTTATCAATGACCCTCATCATCCCTATTAGTACCTATTCACACCCTCATCATCCCTCATTGTCCCTAAACACTCCCTATTCAGTTATAAATTTACCTCATCATCCCTAGTCACTCCCTCATTGTCCCTAATCATCCCTCATTATTTGTAATCACCCCATCATCTTCCCTAATCATTGTTATCTATTTTGTAAAATTCATGTGTCGTATCTAGATATAGGGGGTAATATATATCCTTTAGGTAACCTTATCTACGATGATTCCCATTATTTAATTTAGTGCCTAGTGTCTGTTCAAGATGTCCAAAAGTTCCCATTCAATAGAAAGTAAGTGTTCATTTAGTAGTCTATCTTACAGTGATTATTTTATTTAATTCATATTTTTTAAATATATGTATTAGTGAATGACCCTATCCCATATATATATATATATATATATATATATATTTGATATAATGATATTCAATTAAGTATTCAATTAGGTCTTGACTATTAATGTCATGGCCTAGTAAAATATATTTCATTAGTATGAAATATGGGTATTCAGGGTTAAGATATAGCTCAAGTAGTTTATCATTTAGGGCATACTCAATTAGTTAGGGCAAGAAGGATAGGTAACTCAAGTAATGGATATATACTCTCTCCATGGTCTAGGCATGGATCACCATATAGATCTTTGAATCCCACAAGACAATAAAATAATATCTTTGAGTTATTTATTTGAGTGAAAGGAGAGTTTCTTTCAGCCTTATTTGAGTGAGTTAAATTTAGAATTAGAATAGAAGTTATTTAAGAACAAGAAATAATCCATTATACCCACCATAAAGTTATTTGAGGGAGTTATAAGGGATGAGAAGGTAAGAGTAAGAGGTGAGTATTAATGATGATATATGATTAGGGAGTTATTATGGATGATGATAGATAGTGATGGTTAATGATGGAGTGATTAGGAACAATGAGGGACAGTGAGGTTCAATGAAAGAGTGATTAGGGAATATGAGGGATAAAGAGGGAGTGAATATGGATTATGAGGGATGATGAAGCAGTGATTAGGGATGATGAGAGATGATGAGAGAGTGATTAGGCATGATGAGGGATAGTGAGGATCATTGAGAGAGTGATTATGGATGGTGAGGGAATGCAGGGATGTTGAGGGATAATCAAGGTCAATGAGGTAGTGATTATGGATGATGATGTAGTGATTAGAGATGATGAGTGAGTGATTAGGGATGAAGAGGGAGTGATAATGAATAAAACCATTCTTAATCATTCCATTCTCATCCCTCATAATCCCTAATCATTCATTCTTTGACCCCACCATCCCTCATCATCCCTAATCACTCCTTAATGATATTTAATCACTCCCTCATTAACCCTCATTTTACCTCATCATCCGTAATCACTCCTTCATTATCCATTATCATCCCTAAATAAATATTTCCTCATCTATCATAATCCCTAATCACTCCACCATCATCATGATTTAACTTCACCATTATTCATAGATAATTAGTTTAACATGTTATCATTTTTAGGTTTTTATGCCTCTTAGATTACTTGGCATTTCTTGTAACAACCTCGCTAGGTATGACATAGAAAACATGATAATTTTTAAAAAAATTATCAACATATAATTCAAATAGATTACATGATAAAAATCTCTTCAGAGATTATAAAAACTACTCTAAGTGTGATAATTGTAAATGAATCATGCTACATCATATATCAGTGATCACTATCATCATAAGAAATACATCAAAATACAAATATAGAAATTAATTACAAATAACTAGCCATGATTGGTACAAAATATAGCCACTATTTTCAATCCATAGTAAATAGGTAATTACATCTCTTCATGGTAATGTTTTCAATAATAAATAAAATATAATACAATGTACATATATAAGATACATGGTTCCCTAAAGAATGAGTTCCCCAGACTCTCTAGTATCTGTGGCAATATCAACTGTCATCTAAAAAGTAGTACTATTGCGGGGAGGGAGAGAATCATCTTAGAATTTTTATACACCAACCATAGATCAATAATACCCCACACTAATCCCATCAGGTAATTGCCTTCCCTTTATGGATGAGTAGATAGTGATGGGACAAGAACTTAGAGAGACAAGCTAGTACGCATGTGTTGTATGATTTTTAAAAGTAAACATGTGGTGTATCATAAAAAAACATTTCTAGTGCAAGATATCACACAAACATGCAAATCATACTCATGAAATGATATTTTATCACCAAACATTACTTATGTTAAAGTTTTCAATAATAATAAATAATAGCAATCTATAGATAAGTCAAAATTCATACACACCACTTGATCATATTGACTTCATTAGGCATGGTGATGTTAATAAGCCAATGAATTATATCTCGCTCCTTACTTAGTATTAGTAATGGGATACTGATTAACATAATATAATGAAAATATTCATACAATTTACATCATACTAGAAATTATATCACATAACATGCTAAACATAAGACTAATAAAAAAGCATACATTTATTTCATCAAATGTATGAATGAATCTCACTATATTATATATCCCATATTATAAATAATTACTATAATTTATACCACCTGGATAAAATATATATTTAATTTTAGCTTTTAATTACCATAATTAGTTTCTGAACATACTACACCCTATGATAACCCATATTATCATAGTCTAGTGTTGTAAGATATAATTACTATTTTTTCACAATTGGTCATAATAAATAAGTCATAAATACATGGAAACATAAACTTATATTCAAGTAAATAGATATAACAAATAAAGTCTTAGTTTATATGAACCTAAAATATTCCATTCTATCATTTGGTATACTCTTAGGGGTTGTATGCATGCATAAATAAGGTCTTACTAATTATCATAAAACATGTTATATATATATAATTAACCAACATGCATACATTTTGGTTGTAAATTTCAATCATAATACATTTTATAACATCCCATAATATCATAATTCATTGTTTATAAGCACAACTATACAATTAATAATAACTAGACTTATAATTTTGAGAACCAAATGTCTCATAATCATAAATAATAATCAATCACATATGGGATTATACTATCCAAGTATACCCTATGTTTAAGTAACATACTACTATAACTTAAAAGCACACATCATGATGCACTATTATCTACTATATAAGCCTAAACAATTGTAAATATTAACACTCTTATAATATGTACCTCACACAATTATTCAATGTTGAATATATATAAACTAATAGTCAGTCATAGCCTTTCCATAGAGTTAGATAACTCACAACCAAGTTATACCTCATATGAACATAATTCAAAAATTTAATACTCTTCTAGGAGACTCTTTTCATATGGTTATAGTTTTGGTCCCTCTGACACTTTATGGCTCATTTTAACCTTCCATTTAACTGTAAGATTAGGTATATGACCAAATACATCTAAATATGTAATATTTTCATATAGTTTTTAAAGTCCATTTGTATATATGTATGTATATTCAATTGTATTTCTAAGTTAAGAACTTAATCATTATACTTTCCAGTTCACAAAATATATTGATGATCTTTATAAAGGATTTTACAAGGTAATACTACTTCATAGTTTTTAACCATAACTAAATAGATTTTCATCCTAATATAAATAGTGTATATAATTTATACACAAGTTCTTAAAATTACTTAGTCTTTCATATCAAGCTTTGTATATAAGTATTTATAAATACACAAATTGTTGTTATATGATACTCGAAAGATTCTACAATACATAGATATATGAACCACCTAAGCCGTGATAATGTACTAGTCAGAATCTATACTTATAGTCATGTATCCTAGTGTATATATAATATTTATATGCATAAAACTATCTATTTTCTCATATCACACACCCTTCATAACATGTGCTACACAAAGCATATGTTTAAATACACAATTACCATTTTCTCAAACTAACAATATTCCTTATTTCTCTGAAAGTAATCTATTGTGTCTTTAACAAATATTTGACTTAAAATGGAATCAAGTCCATATAAGGTTTTTTTTTTACTTCCATAAGCCTTAAATTTGATCCACTTTATCCCACATGAAGGATTCAATATTAGACAAAAAATCATACATAATATGCACATGCATGCACACGTGTACACACACACGTGTACACACACACACAGAGACACACAGAGACACACACACACACAATCTGTGTTAGGTTCCGGACGTGGCTTGGTGCTGGGGCTTACTCCCTTCACTTCACAAACCCAGAGATGAGCTGGGCCGCTTAGCCAATATATACTCCACCTATAGTTTATACTCTACCAGAGAATAGAGTAGGTCCTCCTCTTGGTGGTGAAATCCAAGTAGGATCGCCAGGAAGGGTAAGGTATCTGCTAGGTGATGAAATCCTAGACGGGCCTTATTTCATGTAAGTTTAGATGTTTGATTGTGAATGTGGTCAGGTTGTGTAACATATGTGCACTATGATTTATTCATAATGCATTTTTAATTACTAGATGAGCTAAATATGCATTCAAGAAGCAATGAAATGCAATATGTTTTTAACCCAAATTGAAATGTTTTGTTCAGATGAAAACAATTGAGAAAAGGTTAAGAGTATGAATTTTCACTACTCTAAGATGCAAGAAAGAGGTGACAAGAAGAAAAAGAAAGACGTTCTTTTTAACTTGCGCTTATGGTTTCTTTTCGAAATAAATAGAAAGAAGGGGAAGGACGCAAGAAGAGAATCTAATGCATCTATATGAAAAGTTTGCTTTTAGAAGAAATGAACCCAAGGAAAATTCCAGTTACATTCAGAAGAAAGAAGAAACTAAAGGTAATGGTCATGGGTTAGATGATACCTGGATTAAGTTGCGCACCATATCCAGACGTTGTAGGAGCTGTTCTTTGGTTGTGGAGGAAGACACATGTAGATAATAATAAGACTCACACAAAGAGAATGTTAGATAGATATATGGTGGACTGCCAAGTGATATGCTCTGTCCCAGAAGTGTAAAAGCTTCCTTAAGGGATGGCAGTCCACTTTTTATGAAAAGAGTGTCATATAAAGAGAAATAATGAAAGACTAAGAAAGAGAAAGTAGATAACGCATACCTATACTCTGCAATCTATCTCTCATAGTCACTGATGTCGGTTAGTCTGCCGACGTCAGTTTGTCAATGTTGCCGATGTCAGTTATGATGTCGATGTCAGTAGGGGCAATGGGCCTTAGACGGGTCTCAGCATTATGTCCGTGGTGGACATAAGGAGTTTGAGATTTTGGAGGTCTGTGCAGGGTTGTAGGGAAGTCAATAAGGTCTTAAGAGGGACAAAGGTGGAGGGTAGGTTGTCAAAAATGGTAAGGTTAAGAAGAAGGATTTTCAACCTCTCCAGGAAGAAAGCTGGGTCTAGTTGATAGCATTTAGAAATAGTAAATAGAAACTAATTACTAATGTATTCTAAATAACTAAGATGAAAGGCAGAAGAATACTTAGCTCTTATCTAAAAAAGAACCAAAGGTGTTTAGAATGCTTGTTCCTGTTGTGGTTGTTATCGAGTCCTCGTACAATGTTTCCAATCCAATGTCTAAAGTGATTTCTGCAAAGTGTCTAGACCCTGGAGAGTGTTAGTTGAAGTCTGATGCTTGGTCTTAGAGTGTCGTCGATGTCCAAGAGTCTAGAGGTGAGAGAGAGAGAGAGAGAGAGTCCAAGAGGAAGTCGATTCGAGAGTCCCAGACCTTGAGATTCATGATTCGTGATTCGTGATTAGCTATTTTGGGGGTTAGAACTCAGTTTAAGTAAACTGACGTCGGCGATCCCACCAGCATTGATCGATAGTTGACCGATGTTGACAGCTAGAGAACGGGTAAAAGGGATATTTTTAGCCCTTTGCCCATTTCTCCATCTGTCGAATGTATTTGCCATTAGAGAACGGTCAATAGACGGGGTTATTACGCACGAGAGTTAGTTAGGAGGTTGGAATAAGTCATGGGTGACTCATAGGGTGAGAAATAGTCTAAGGGTGAGGTGTCCAAGGTGAGGTGTCTAGGGTGATGTGTCTAGGGTGATGTCATTAATTTAAAATAAATAGTTCATTTTAAATTAATAATGTGTGTAAGGGACCAAGGGGAGTTGACACAATTTTGGTGTCTACATATATATATATATATATATATATATATATATATATATATATATATTACGTGTGTAGCATGATTCAAAACTTCATTTCATATTCTATCTATCAGGAAATAAGCTTCCCTTGCCAAAAATAGAAGCTAAGTAGGCAGGACACAACTAGGTAGGTAGGGAAATAATAAATGAAAGCTATAGATTAGCAAATAAGATTCCATTGATAGATAATAATATATTCTAGAAATAGAAATTAGGTATGAAAAGAATAAAATTATATATCAGGAAGGAAGCTTCCCTTGCCTTATCAGGTAGGGCATACCTAAGTAGTCAGGGTAAGAACAATATTATCTATCAAAAGGTAGGCTTCCGTTGAGGGCTATGCCTTAATGTAGAAGAAAATTAGAGCTAGATACTAGGAAGGCAAACTTACCTTGATAATCATGCCTTACTCTCTTGTTATCCATCAATAATGTAATCTTCCCTTGATATGATATTAGGTGAAGCAAAACTAGATATCAAAAAGTAAAACTTCCATTCCCTTACTTCTTGACATAGATGAATTAGCCAAGGAAAGATTCCATTGATTTAACAGGTAGGGAAACATTGTTATTAGGGTAGGGCCTTTAGAATGGTTTCCCCTATGAGTGTGTGTGTGTGTGTGTGTGTGTGTGTGTGTGGTGGGGCCCCATTCTTACACTGTCCTTTGATATACTATATTGGGGACTTGGGAATACTTACACTATAATTAGGTTCCAGTTTGGCATTTAAGGCCCACTCGGCCATGCCCAAGCTCTAAGTGGCCCCTCCTTGATACAATAGATTAAGGCATATGCCCCTCATTCCCTTTATATATCAAGTTGGGTATAGATCATGTTGGGTTGGGAGACACTCTTTTATCTAATAGATTGGAACACACTTTATTGGATTATTGACCTCATATCTACCTATCTAGCAATCTGGTTTACTATGGATATATTATGCATTAATTTTCAACTATGGGGTTTGGATTGGATTTATTACCTAGTCTCTAGTTGCACTTATCTATATAATTTCTATATATTATGTAATTTTTATATTATCTATATTATTATATTCCCAAATCCAATTTCTATATATTATGTAAGTTATATAATTTCATCACATTCTGACCATGGTTTGGGCATGTATCACCATATAGATATTCAAATCCCACAAGACAATCAGATTATATATCTAAGTTCCTTATTTGAGTGAAATAGGACGAGTGAAATAAGAATTTATTTGGGCCTTATTTGAGTGACCAATATTTTAAATTGGAAAATAATCCAATCAGACACAATCAATAAGCTACTACACCCACCATCAATGTATTGGATGAAGTGATTAAGGATGAGGAGGGATGAGGATAGAGTGAGTAGATATGATGAGTGATGTTAAGGGAGTCATTAAAGATGATGAGGGATAGTTAGGGTCAATGAGGGAGTGATTAGGTATGATGAGGGATGGTGAGGGTTAATGAGGGAGTGATTAGGGGTGATCAAAGACAAGGAAGGAGTGATTAGGTGATCCAGAGGACATTTTTGGGCATCATAAGTTCCAAATATCTCCCTAATACAAATAGTACTAAAGAACATTCTGAGAGCTTTCCAACACCTATTAGAATGTGTAAAATAGAAATCTTATGATCTAAATATCATTGGTCAAAGTTTGGATAAGAAATAATCAATATTTAAATGGTGGCATTGATGCATGTATGGTTGCTAAGTAGACCAATCAGAATGTGACATGTGGCATTGTAAAGGTAAAAAGGTGTTTGGTTTTCACCTATGATATTCAACACTCATGTTTGGATAAATGGGCCCTACTATTTACAGGCTGGGGACCCTCAGTAAGGGTTGACACATTCTTTTTATGAAGGGGTGACTTTGCTTCTGTTACTTCATATTACCATTTCAATGTTTTTGTTTATATATGCCTTTATGTTATTTACTTGTTGTATGTGGGACTAATAATCCCAAATTATTAAACTAATTACATGTATTTTCTAAGTCACCAATGCTAATATTGAGACACTTATGCATCTAAATTGATTCATTATTATAATTGAAATTGATGGATACACCACGGGATCTTCTAAACTAACCTTGCCTATTCTGGTCAGGATCCTATTAAGTAAGTGAACTGCCTA
>JARHVA010006827.1:292500-307500 GCA_037957365.1 Torreya grandis
CTTCAAAACTCTATACCCCTTTTGAATGTGTCCAAGTCATGTAAATCTAACGTATGACCTATTTTTGGGTTTGGTGTATGATATGGCTTTATGGTGTCCAATATCAAATGAAATACCATGTCAAATCATCACTCATGTCATCCTCATGCACCCTTAAGAATAAAAAATGGACAATTAAAGATGTTTCCACCTTTCAAATTCCATGCCCCTTTACAATGTGTGCAAGTCATGTAAATCCAAAATTTGACCTATTTATAGATTTGGTGTATGATATGGGCTCTATGGTATTCAATATCAAATGCAATACCTTGTCATTTCCTCTCACCATCACCATTCAACTCACCTTAAAGTATTTCACCCCTTGTATGTTTTGTATTTCCTATCCCTTCCACACCACTTTGCCATTGCTCAAGATCTTTTTGAAATCCAATGTCTACTCCCTGCATAGCTCATTGCCATGTTGTATGATAGAACCAATATAAGTTTTTTTTCAAATATCAAGCACAAATAGTCCCAAACTAGTGTCACAAGGTCTCTTTAGGCCTTATTAAAAATATGATAAAAAATTTATCGTAGAATAAAGAAAATTTCATAAAAATAAAATATTGAAATTTTGTATGTACCCAAGTTAGATTTTGCCACTTTTGAACAGTTAGTGGTAAAAAATAACAAGAATAAAATTGTGATAACTATAATCATCATACTCAAAAAGGAATCCAAAACCCCTATTTTAGCTTTGATAATGAGATAATTGTTCACCTCTTGATCTATGAAATACGTGACCTCAAATTTTATTTTATACATAATGGGTAAGAGTCAATTCACCTTTACATGAATTTTATGATAGTTTTGATCCCCTTAAATTTTGGTTTTAAGCATGGTGAGAGTCAATTAAAATATTTATGAAAGTTGTTATCCCCTAAAAAAATTTCTTTGACCATGGTGAGATTCATTTCAAAATGCTTGACCATGGTGGGTGTTAATTCAAAAATGAGATAATATGAATCTTCTAATAAGATGATTTTGGTTAGCAACCTACCATTTTCCTTTCCATTAAATATAAAAAAATGTAAATTTTGTGTTTATTTATTACCAAATAATTTGGTTATAGGAGAAATTGAAGATGTGGGAAAACACAACTTATCATTTTAGATGGTTGGCCAAGGTTTATATAGGATTTACCTTGGCATTATTTTTATATTTATTATTTTTACCCATGTTTTGATCTAGGGTTTGTCCTCCAGCGTGGAGTGTAAATCATGCTTACCAACCAATGACTCTATGTTTCCTATGCTAGGACTAGTGTACTAAAATGGTGTGCTCTATTATTACCATTTTTTTTTGTGAATAGTCTTGAAAATGTTCATATATTTATATTAATAATATATGCACTGTTTCATCAAAAAAAAAGGGTCCTAAAACATGTAAATGATTTAAATACCTATACACCTTATGTTTTATATTGTGATTAGATTCATATAATATTATTAAATACAAGCTAAATAACTATAAATTTAAATTATTTTATTTTATGAATACGTAACATAGATATTGGGTCCTATATCAGGGATTGGATCATTTTACAATTTGAATACCTGTTATGATTAGTCCTTAAGTAGGCAAGGTAGCAAAGTAAATGGTATAACAATCATTTTATTATTATTTTTTAATTAATTTTAATGTTTAAGGGACATCTCTAACGTTATATATTATATATAGTCATTATTATCCATGACATGTTAATAATACTGCAAGAAAAACATATTTCAAATAGGACATTAGAAGACAAAAAGAGGATAAAATATGGAAAAATATAAAACACAAAGTTAATTATTGAGATTTTCTATTAAAAAATTGTGACTCCATAATAGAACAATGGGTCTTCTAAACTTGAACCACAAAATAAAGAGTGTGTTGATGACTCTTTAGGAGGCTAACTATATGTTGGGTCTTCTCTCTAATGAATAGATATACACATATTTACTCCTCCAAAATGAATAAGATATTGTAGAAAGCTTCGATTTCCTTTGAAGAGGTAATAAAATAGTACATATAGATCATAATAAAGCTGAAACCTTAACATAAAATTATTAATACATCTTATCATATTAATCTAAAAGGCTTGTTTGTGGCCCATAACACATGTAAATCCTGAGTTTGTCAAAAAAATCCTTTCTTGGCTTCGATATGGGTTTATATTGAGTCCTTTTATTGACCATAATTTTTAGTTGTCTTTCATTACCACCAGCACCATCCCACCACTTGTTAAGACTATGTTATAAATCTAATAGGTTTTTTTTTTTTTTGAAAGGCATTCACATTGTGCATGGTCTTATTTTTTAAACATATTAGATTCCTTGATCCATCTAGTATATAAAGTTTACAATTGTTAAATATAATTTTCCTTCTACTTTACGCTTTCAAGTTCTCACGCATGAGTTATGTTGCATAATTTTGATCATCATTTTCTAATTGGATAATTTTTTAAAAAATGAAATTTTAACATCACTAATGATTAATGTTTTGAAATAAAATTCATAAAATTTTCATATAAAAAGTACATAAAGTTGTTAATTTCACTGAATATACATCTATTGGTAGTAAATTCTATGTTTTTCCATTGAATTATCATACCATGCATACATATTTACTATTGTTAACTAAAAATATTCTCCTATAATTAGATAGTTTTAATAAAAGTTATTCCTTATATTTTTTCTTGATTGGGACTTCAACCATGAATGGCATGATGGAAAGACTTACATTGGAATTTTTATATGCCTTCTAGTAATTTCATTACTAGAATGTTGTGTAATTCTTAGTCACTTATCTTTGATTATATATAAATGAAATAGCTACCAAGAAGAAAATATTCACCCCAGATGTGAATTTTATTCTTTAATCATATATGGGATCTTATGTTTGATCCCAAGATTGTAAATAATTTATGGTGTTTTATGTATTAAATATTTCATTTGGTTGTAAATGACTCACCATATTAGGATCACTTTATCCATGCACAACTTTAAAAACTCATGTTTTGGGGCTAAGTGCCTTAGTTACTTATTCATCTTTATGAATGTATATGATTCAGAAACTTCGATATAGCTCCTAACATCATATTTTTCCTCATAAACATGAAAAAACATGTTGTAAAACTTATAAGACCAAATTTCATACTTCATTTAATAGGCACAAAGTGCATAAGTGTCAAGGGCTTAGCTCTTTTATAGTTTATGGTCATTTCCCACTATAGTAGGGTACGACTTCATCCATAAATATCCATGTAGGTATTATATTAGTCGATTATAACATGAAGATAAATGATCAGAAATTGGGTTCTAGAAAAAGGTTTCATGTCAGAGTTTCAATGGTGCCATACTGTGGAGCTCATTGAGAGCTTTCTGACACTTTTTGTGGTTCGTAAAACGGAGTCTAGATGCTCAAGATATGGTCATTTGAATATTTGTCAAAAAAACACTTGTGACATTTGACACGTGATTCAAAAATGTATCGACATTTGGACCAATTGGAGGTCAACACGTGGCACTACTAAAATGCCAAGTGGGTCAATAGCCATTTGACATGTGGCAAAAAAATAAGTTGCAAAAAAATTAGCTTAGGTGTTTTTTATTCACGTCTTTTGATTTTTTCAAAGTCTAAGGAACCAAAAAGGAGGGAAAGAAGAAGTCAAAGCATTCAAAGCATGCTTGGCACCTAGGAAGGAGAGCTTGAGTGTACCCAACAAGGAGGAGGCGTTTCAAATTGCATGCTATGCACCTAGGATGGTGGGAGGAGGTTTTGAACCCCTCACCTTGTGGCAAAAGGTTAGGAGACTTAGCCACTATGCCACAAGCTTGCAATTGATTATAAAAGCACGAATCTATATTTATTTTAAATAGTTTATGGACTGTGTTTTTTATTTTAAAGGTCGAGACTTTGTAACAGCTTTCGGAAAGCTTAGATAATGGATTTTTATCCATTTTCTAGCCATAATACTCAGTCTTAACACTCTTTTTATCCAATTTGTATATTGGAAGAATATTTTTAAGCCCATAGAGGAGATTTTTCGGACTTTTGGAGCAACTTTGCAGGTGTGAAGACTCACGAAATTTGAAGGTGCTAGGCTTGATTATCAATCACGGTGAAGGTGAAATTTTGTATTGAGAGATCAACTTGCAGGAAAGTTTTTTATTGTTTCTAGGTTGTTGAAATGCCCTTAATGGAAAAGGTCCACTCCTTTGGAGAACCTGGAGATGCAGGCATCATCTGTTGAGCCGAACTCCATTATCACGTTTTGTGTTTCTTGGCAATTTGTCATATTTTGATGCATGATTTCTTTTCTAGTTTGCTGATTTGGTTTAATTAGTAAATGAACTCATGCAAGTAAATTTTCATTATGACAATTATAACACAACATTATTAAAAAATTGGTTCAATAACCGAGAATGATTTATGCCAAAACATTTTACAAGTTCTATTGAGTTTTTTTTCAAGAATTTGTATCAGTTTTGAGAAATCAGTATTCGTATTTTGAACTTCACTTTGAGTTGAATAAGTGGAGTTTACGGATCAATAAACTAGGATCAATCAAGTAAAGGAAGGTTGATGAGTCATAATGTGGTACATTTTTACTCCTGATAACACACTCTTTATATTATTAAGGTGAAATGAATAGTAATATTGACAAAAATTCAAATACAATTACCTATTTTCATTCCTCTCTAAAATTCATAGAACTTTTAAAAGCATTATTGTGATTTTAAAATCTTATGCAAAATATATGGCCTCTATAAATTGAAGTAAATTTTATAGTGAAGATATTATTGACCTACATTAATCAAAAATTTCACCACCTTAAGATGAAGTTTCTAAAATTATAGACTAGGTTTACAACCCTTATGAGTAGTATCATAATTATCAGGGTGGTTACATATCCACTAGTTTGTAATACGAGGTGTTTTTACCTACATCGATAGAACATTCAAGGTAAGGGTAGGAATCAAATGATTTTCACATTCTAGGACATGGTTTTTTCCTTGAAGGCACATTTAAAATAATTATTAATAGGGGTTGTCAAAGAGGCTATGTGACATTGGTGATCAAATCTTACGGATCTATAATCTATGTGAGTGTTGAAGGGTGATTTTATTTGAAAGATAACAATGAGTACTGAGTTCTATGACTTTAAATATTAAATATGTTCTTTTTTTGTTTATTCAATCCCAATATTAGGAGGCTATGATATAACAAATAGGGATATACATTCTCTAAGAAGTTTCTCTTTACTAAATTCATTGAACGATAGAAGACGAAGATGTGCAATTTCCATTTCCAATCACTTTTCCCTACATTTGGAATTCTAGGTAAAATATGATATGTTTTATACATTTCTTTCTAACTATATATAGTTTGCAAGCATTGTATTCTCTCTATTTCACATTCTAACACACCATAAACCCCATTGCAATTTGGGAAATTAAAACAATTTCTTAGAACAAGAACAACAACAACAACAATTATTATTATTATTATTATTATTATTATTATTATTAGTGGTAAAAGTTAATTTGTTTTTAAATTCAAATAAAGCATGCTCTACCGTGGCTCAACTAAAAATATGTTATAGGAAGGAAGATAATATGTCATCTACACGTTTAAGATAACTCAAAGAAGGTAAAGTAATTTGATATAAATATATTCACCGATATACAAAAAGTGGACGAGCCAACATTATTTAATTAATTGTGTCCAGCAATTGCTCTACAAGTCTGTCGGTTCTTCAAACTCCGAAGGGTCAAACGTGTCGTCCAGATATTTATGTTAGGGTTACGTCTAAAAATCAACGAAGAAAGTAGCATCCAAGATTTTTTTTTTTGGGGGGATTTTCACTAATAGTGTGGACCCCATTTTTACAATACATGTGTATTGGTATTGGTGGAGACTACGTTTCCATTGTAACTTGGACATTTTACATCTTTTTAAAAATAAGTCGTCCTTCCTTAAAGAATATGAGGAATAGGTTGATCATGCTTTGAATTTGTGTTATTACGAATGATTTTATGTTGGGAAGGTAACATGCTCCAACTTTGATAAATGGAGGAAAAATTAAAGAATATGAAGAATAGGTTGATCATGCTTTGAATTTGTTTTATTACGAATGATTTTATGTTGGGAAGGTAACATGCTTCAACTTTGATGAATGGAGGAAAAATTAAAATAACTAATAATTATTAGTAGAAAAAAAAGAGTGAACTATTAGTGAGGTTCATTTAAAAAAATCATTATGCAAATAAATGAGAGAATTAATTAAGGAATATTTACTTTAAAAATTGAATTTACACTACAGATGTTTTATAGATTTAATTAAAAAAATTCTCTCCAATTTAATTAAGTTTAGTTGAAGTAAAAATAAAAATGAATGATCAAAATGAAATGAAAAAAATTCATGGCCCCATCATGTATGCATGATTGATCATGTAGTTTTATCTCAATGTACAATACAATGCATGATAGAAAAAGAATGAACCATGTCCATGACTCGATTATTATTGCATATCTAATAAATATGAAGTTAATGATAAATATTTTCATTAAATTATATGATGTTGTTTTGTTTGTGAATGAATTGCTAGCATGATTCCTAAATATGGACCAATCGATATAGAATGTTATGCATCTATATGTTGAAATTAAGAACTTGTATCTCAAATTGTTTAAACATAAAATTGAAATGGGGGATAGGGTTAAGAATATAGAAGTAGAACTCAAGCATAAAGGTGATAAACTAATTAATAATATGTCATTTAAAAAAAAACCCAGATAAACAATATTTTGAATTTATACAACTGAGATTCTTAAAAATAGTAAAGTACAACTATTAAAATATATTACAATAAATAAGAAACAATGGTACTTGGTTTATTGTACGCAGACAGATCTGCACTGAAAATATGTATAAAATATGCAGAATCAGTATTCTAGATAAGTTGTCAAATTTTAAAAATTGTACTTTTGTTGTCATAGACACTACCATCAATGCTAGTGTCTAATTATGATGCATGTGTCTAGTATAAAATAATGACTAGATCTAGATGCAACCAACTTCATTGTTATCATTTTTATATCATCTTTAAGTTGATGTATTCAAATTTGGGATACAGGTCATTGCTCTTTGTTAATTGAACAAACCCTAGTTTTTTACCCTTCTTGACCCTTAGAAGGGGTTTGTTAAAAAATACATTAGTGGGCTCATGATGTTGAGCTGCCATAAAGACCCATCTATCAATGGGAGTTGCATACATATCTAATATTCCAAGGAGGGCCTTAGTCTCAAATAGTTCTTGTTTTGTGTGGGAAAGTATGTTCACAAGGATGCAATATATTATATGAAGATGCTTGCAGTGATCTACCTTGTAATTTAACAAATACCGCTCTTCGACTATTTTTGAAATATGTTAGACCTATACTATGACTAATGTTATGTTTGATATGAAAATAATGAAGAGTATCTCGGTTGCATAGTTGATTGATTTAGCTTTAGTAGGTGTTTACTTTGTATTTTCTAGATGAAAAATGAGATGGCTTATACTTATATTTATATCACACCTTTTGAAAATATCTCATGGTAGGGTTCAATAAGGCATATAGGACAACCCATAATTTTTAACCATTTGTAATTTAAATGACTTTTGATAACTGAACACTAGAGAAAGTTCATGACACCACTATCAGTGGTAGTGTCCCTTTGTGGCCAATAATGTCCAGAGAACTAGAAAACATGTATTAATCTGAAACTAACAATGATTGATATTTATCAAGTTTTAATCTTTATGTACAGTACATGAGACTTGGGTCATTAGAATGATATTTATCTGACTAAGAGATAAGCATTTAGGTACAATGAGATCGTGAATGTGAGTTTTAAGGTAGCATGAAGGTCTAGACTTGAAGGGTAGAGAACTGATTGATATTTGTTTTAATTTACAAGATTGAGATGTTATAAATATTTAGTGTTAGTTTCTACATTTTTTACCCCTTAACAAACTAATGCATAAGGATGAAATTACTATGTTAATAGAAATAAATGTGTATCTAGGTGTGTAAAACATAACTCTCTTTCGATTGAGCCCACTTTGAGTGTTTTGTTGGTGTGTAGCATGTAAGCAAGAGCGTGTTAAAGGATAAATCAATGCATATAATTTTGAATTTAAAATAATTGAAATGCTTGACAATAAAGAGATCAAGGGAGGAGTACACATGTGTGTCAATGCAACCATGTTGCTTCTTGAAGCTTTGACTTGGGAAAGATGTTTCCTTATGAAGCATTGGCGCTAAAAAAATGATCAAACCTAAACCTTGGAGATTTCAAGAGGGAGATAGGACTATATTCTGGACCTAATCCAATGTAAGGATGAGTTGTGGCATAGCTATTGAGATCATTATATTTCAATCACATAACTCAAATGTGAATATATTATATCTACAAAGGAAGAGTGATTTAATCAACTCATCCTATAAACATAGTGAGATTAGATGATTTCATCACTCCAATATAAACATCTAGTGAGGTCAAATGATTTAATAAATTCAACCTATAAAATGAACCAACTGTTGTTATAGAAAAGACTTGATAACAACATATCCTAGTGTAATAGGTACATCTTGGTATCTATATAATTGGTAAATTTTGTAGTTTTTGGTGTAATAGCATGTCATATGTACCTCTAATATGTATGATCTAGAGTATATATGTCATAAATATAAAAAACTCTGTTTTAAATCTATACAAAATTAATACAATGTACAAGATTCTATCCCGTGTATATTTGAATCATGGAACTAAACTAAATATTGTGAAAGTGTGGAGGTCATGTTTTTGTGACATGCCCCCACCCAAGTCTAGAGAAATTGATAAAAATATATAAGTGTGGAAGTCATGATTTTATGACATGCCCTCACTATAATCTAGTAGATAGAATTTAGTAATTACCTACCTCAAAAGGATATGGTGGTTATATACTCTATGTGTGAATCATGTACCATATAAGGATAACATGTCTAAGTAGGTGTACCAATGGATCTCACATTAAGTGATCACATCATGTCCTAAAATGCATGATATATATCATGGAAATTTTTAGAGAGTAATGGCACACACACTAGCTGACTTAATGTAATGCAAAATAAGGGTCCAATGAAACCTCATGCAAGAGGCATGTTCAAATTATCCACAATTGAAAGGGATGATATATTTAAATATACAATAAACATAGAATGACATATTCAAATGTCGAAAACAAAATGTAATGGCATTGGGGCCAATAAACAAGGAACATATTCAAATGTTACACAAAATAATAGAAAGCAATGTAATACACTCAAAGAAGTGAAAATATAAATAGGTGAATCATAAGCATCCAACATAAGTATATTATGCTAGTCCCTACAGATATGTGTTAACAAAAAGTATTATGTAGTATAACATATCAAGTACACTATGAAAGAGATGAGCATGGATAGAGACAGATGTAAGCATTACTATATAATCTAAAACAAGATAATGTAGAAATTATCATAACGGATATGTAACCTATATTAATAATGACTAGAAAATCAGATGCCACTAATGTACTATATGACGTGGTTAGATGAGAGATCTAATATATGGAAGTGCATATATAATGTGTTTGGGTATACATGTATCACACTCAAAATATGCATGAAACATATATTTATATAGGAATGAAATGATATGCTATCTACTAACATAAAGAAAACAACATAGATTCCAAGGAGCTAATATAATCTTGGAATGCTAAACATTTTTTGTATTTTTGAATTATTTGAATTTTTTCTTTTTTTTTTAATATTTAATTTCTTATGATTTGTTAAAATATTTAGAAGGATAAGCAATGAAGACATTTAAAATGAAAATTGCTACTAGAAGCCAATGTACTCATCAAGGAGATGCCTCTATGAAGGATATGTAATGTGTGTCATAGTCATATGATGTATAATTAGTATCATTAGAATCATACCAATCTTCTATGTTGTTGTTATTATTATTATTATTATTATTATTATTATTATTATTATTATTATTATTATTATTATTATTATTATTATTATTATTATTATTATTATTATTATAGGAGAGAGTTAACTTTTGTTTAACCCTAAAATGATTTAAGTGATCTTATTGTTACCCTTATATTTGATTAAAGGGGTATATAGAAATGAAATAGCGTAAGGGTGATAATAAGATCTATATAGGCCAATTAGATGTTAAACTCAAATATAGGCATATACTAAATCCATAAAACTGAGATAATTTAAATATACAAAGTACAACTAAGATATGCATGGAAATGACAAGGAAGTAATATAGTTAGTTCATTTTGATGCTAACACAGTGTTAGATCTAGAATAGATAAGAAGAAGGCTAGAAGATAGTTATGGAATAGTCATCAGATTCTAGATCGAACTTTTTTGGATCTCTAGAAAATAACATTAGCCTTGGATAATTGCATCCATGATACAATTTAATTTCAATGTAAGTTTCTTGTATAGAATACATTTTAGAAAAGAATGCAACCACCTAGACACTTACAAATTTTTCTTCAGCTTCACTCTAATGCATTCAGATGTGGGTCATGGATTGTCACTCATTGTAAAATGGCAATACCCTAGTTCTCCATCTTCATAGTGACTTTCAATAAAAATAGGTTAGTGGGTGCATGGTTTTGATCTGAACTTAAAGACCCCACTATTAGTGGATGTTTCCTACATAGCCAATATTCTAAAAGAGGGCCTCATACTCATGTAGTTCTCCCTTATATGCTGGCTTATGTGTGAATTATGCAATATGTAGAAATTAAGTACAATAATGACCTAACTTATAACTTGGTATATCAACCTCTTTGGATTCTCCTTCAGTATTTCATACCTAAAAAATGTGTTGTACATGTGACTAGTGTGTAAATGGGGAAGCTTTGTTTAGTTGAATGTTTGATAGAGTGATTTTGATAAGTTTCATAGGTCTCTTTTCTATTTTGTTAGGTGAGGAATGAATGAGGGTTGATCATGTATTTATATCAATCCATTTAGATTAATAAATCACATTAAAACACCTAAGATGACCATCAGGATACATTTTATTTGTAAATTATATGACTTTAGGGCACTGGATACTTTCATCAGGTAAGGACACTAATGTCAACATTAGTGTCTATCATAGATGTTAATGTTTTGGGAGCAAGGAAATAGGTACAAGATCAAAACTTGTAGAGGTGGAATATAAGTATTCTTTAAGAATTATGGAAAAGATATAAGGTTTGTTTCATTAACATAAGACTGGTCAGACTAAGAGATTGGACAAGGAGAACAAGATAGAGTAGATATGAGACTTATGGAAGTGATAAAGGTCTATAACTGAGAGGAATAGACAAAGTATGATTTTACAAAGTGTACAAGATTGAGGTACTATATAATCATAAAATAATTTCTATATTTTTATTCCCTTTAATATAGTAATTAGATTTTTAATTGAAAGGAAAGGAATGTGTACCTGGGTGTGTATGCACACCTTGTCTTTATGTGTACCCAACTTGAGTGATTTACTGATGAATGACTTGAAACTAAGATCATGTTACAATATATAATCAATGCATATAAGCTAGAATTGAAAGTACTTGAAATATATTTAAATTAAAAGAGTAAGGTTTAGGAATACACATGTGTTTCATTGTAATTGCCTTACCTATTGACAAGTTTTTTTGAAATATATGTATCATTGTAAGTCTTCAAAACAAAGATTAGGAGAAATATAGATAGATTTTGAATGTGCATATATCTGAGAGAGAGAGAGAGAGAGAGAGAGAGAGAGAGAGAGAGAGAGAGAGAGAGAGAGAGAGAGAGAGAGAGAGAGATAACTCACATTAAAACACCTAAGATGACCATTAGGATACCATTTATAAATTATATGACTTCAAGGCACTGGATAGTTTCATCGGGTAAGGACACTAATGTCAACATTAGTGTCTATCATAGATGTTAATGTTTTGGGAGCAAGGAAATAGGTACAAGATCAGAACTTATAGAGGTGGAATATAAGTATACCTTAAGAATTATGGAAAAGAGATAAGGTTTGTTTCATTAACATAAGACTGGTCGGACTAAGAGATTGGATAAGGAGAACAAGATAAAGTAGATATGAGACTTATGGAAGTGATAAAGGTCTATAAATGAGAGGAATAGACAAAGTCTAATTTTCCAAAGTGTACAAGATTGAGGTACTATATAATCATAAGATAATGTCTATATTTTTATTCCTTTTAATCTAGTAATTAGATTTTTAATTTAAAGGAAAGGAATGTGTACCTGGGTGTGTATGCACGCCTTGTCTTTATGTGTACCCAACTTGAGTGATCTACTAATGAATGACTTGAAACTAAGATCATGTTACAGAATATAATCAATGCATATAATCTAGAATTGAAAGTACTTGAAATATATTTAAATTAAAAGAGTAAGGTTTAGGGATACACATGTGTTTCATTGTAACTGCCTTACCTATTGACAAGTTTTTTTGAAATATATGTATCACTTTAAGTCTTTAAAACTAGGATTAGGAGAAATATAGATAGATCTTGAATGTGCATATATCCAAGGAGAGAGAGAGAGAGAGAGAGAGAGAGAGAGAGAGAGAGAGAGAGAGAGAGAGAGAGAGAGAGAGAGAGAGGCTCATGCCCCCAACATTGGAGCAAAGGTGAGTTACCACTTAGTAGTTGAGATTAATGTAATTGTGTAACCCAATGCTACTTATAATCTAGGAAGGCAGGATGATACAATGAATTCCATACTTAAAAGTGGAAATATTGAGTGATTTAATCATATCAAATACTAAAAAGTGAACTAATTACTATAGTATATTTGCTTGATAAAGTCTGTAAAAGTCTGCAGGGTATTAGTATGAAAACATATGTGATGTGGTAATAGTCCATAAAAGTGTTTTGAAATCTAAAACTAATTTGTATTTTAAAATATTATGCACAAATCACATAATATATGCACCTTAGATATGTCTCATGCTAAAATGGTGTATCAAAATTGTGTCAATGTATAGAATTCTACCACAACTATAAATATGAATCATATAACTGTGTGCTTTGGCAAATTCATAAAATTGCGTAAGTGTGGAGGACAAGCTTATAAAACATGCCCCTGATATATATGGAAAAATATGAAAAATGATATAAGTATCAATGTGGTAAACATGTTTCCAAACATGCCCCCACTATAATCTGTAGATGTTGAATAGTAAATAGGTATGGAGAACTTGTTTCTAAAGCATGTCCCCATTGAATTTGAAACTATGCCAAATTTGAAGAATATGCCTCTATGACATGTCCCCACTAATATTCCCTCTTTTGAGGTGAGTGAAAGATATGAAATATTAGTTACCTCACCTCAAAAGGATAATACAACTTCATAATCTATGAATGGAATGTTGTAGCATATATAAGAAACATGTCTAGGTAGATATAGCATTAAAGTGTAGAACCAATGTGGTCATATGAAGGTCTAAAATGCATAATAAATATAATGAAAACATATATATAGTAATATTAGAATATCAAAAAGAAAGAAGCACAAACATAAGAGCACTCAAAATCAAGTCAAAAGGTGATTATCGAAGGAGACCACAAACAAGGAGCATGTTCAAGTATCACACAATTGAAAGGATGTGACTTAGTCAAATGTACATAAAATAAAGGATTACATATTCAAATGTCCATATAATAAAAAAATAGAATATGTAAATGTCAAATCAATCATACATAGGAATGAGGGCCACAAGCAATGGAGCATATTCAAATGCCTGAACAAAGAATATAATATCAAGGTAAGACACTCAAAGAAGTGCATAAAATAAAGTATAAGTAACCAATACACACATATTATAGTAGCCCATGATTATAATGTGTTAGGAAAAATTGTTAAGTGTATAACATATCATGTACCCTATGTGAGATATAATCATGGATAAAGGTATGTGTATGTACATATGTAAGCTCAAACATAATAATAAAATGTGATCATCAAACCATATAGCCTATGTGTATAAATATTAAAGAAGCAGATGCCCCCAATGTTTATATGACATGAATAGAGGGAAGTCCCAACATCTAAAGTTGGAATAGATCATCTAACTGTGTATTCTTGTATCACACTCAAGTTGAAATGTGACACATTTGTGTATATAAGAGTAACTAAATATGCCATCCATTAACATATAACTAACACATAGATGCCAAGGAGCTAATATAACATGTAGTTGTCAAACATATTTTTGGATCTATGATTTATTTATTTTTAGTATTTTTGGAATATTGGAATGTTTGAGACCTTTAATGTCTCTCGATGAGAGGTATTGATTGTCAGATCACCACTATCAATTATACATTGTATCCTTTTATTAAAATCCAAGCAATGGTTTGTATGGTTCCATTGTATTCTATGATATACACAATAGTTTTTAGATATCCTTATAGGATGTTCAGGAGGTAATTTTATCACTTTTTTTTAACCATTTCTCGTAGGATTTCACTTGAACACTTAGTATCCTTTTCCTCATTTTTAGAATCATTTATTTTGGATGTATTATGTTTTATATTTTCATTTGGATATAAAACCTTGTTTGGCACAATATTGGTATATGAGGATGTAAACACATGATTCACACTATCATAATGTGGATTGTGTGTATATGAGATATAATTTTTCAATAAGGTGATCTTTAAATTTAAAAATTGGAATTGATTTTTTAACTCATACATTGACTTGGTCATGATATGGATTTGTTATTTGAGAGTTTAACAAATATAAATCATAGATATATTGGATTTAACATGAATATGTGTACCATCAAGGTATATGGGATGGGTTTTTTGGATACCCTCTTTTGGCATAGTAGGATGATCCACCTCATCTTTAGAA
>JARHVA010006827.1:312500-335000 GCA_037957365.1 Torreya grandis
TGGTTATCAACCTACCATTTTCCTTTCCACTATATATTAAAAAATGTAAATTTTGAGTTGATTTATTACCAAATAATTTGGTTATAGGAGAAATTGAAGATGTGGTAAAAGCACAACTTATCATTTTAGATGGTTGGCCAAGGTTTATATAGGATTTACCTTGGCATTATTTTTATATTTATTATTTTTACCCATGTTTTGATCTAGGGTTTGTCCTCTAGCGTGAAGTGTAAGTCGTGCCTACCAACCAATGACTCTATGTTTCCTATGCTAGGACTAGTGTACTATTATGGTGTGCTCTATTATTACCAATTTTTTTTGTGAATAGTCTTGTAAATGTTCATATATTTATATTAATAATATATGCACTATTTCATCAAAAAAAAGTGGGTCCCAAAACATGTAAAGGATTTAAATACCTATAAACCTTATGTTTTATATTGTGATTAGATTCATATAATATTATTTTATGAATACGCAACATAGATATTGGGTCCTATATCAGGGATTGGATCATTTTACAATTTGAATACCTGTTATGATTAGTCCTTAAGTAGGCAAGGTAGCAAAGTAAATGGTATAACAATCATTTTATTATTATTTTTTAATTAATTTTAATGTTTAAGGGACATCTCTAACATTATATATTATATATAGTCATTATTAGCCATGACATGTTAATAATACTACAAGAAAAATATATTTCAAATAGGACATTAGAAGACAAAAAGAGGATAAAATATGGAAAAATATAATACACAAAGTTAATTATTGAGATTTTCTATTAAAAAATTGTGACTCCATAATAGAACAATGGGTCTTCTAAAGTTGAACCACAAAATAAAGAGTGTGTTGATGACTCTTTAGGAGGCTAACTATATGTTGGGTCTTCTCTCTAATTAATAGATATACACATATTTACTCCTCCAAAATGAATAAGATATTGTAGAAAGCTTCGATTTCCTTTGAAGAGGTAATAAAATAGTACATATAGATCATAATAAAGCTGAAACCTTAACATAAAATTATTAATACATCTTATCATATTAATATCAAAGGCTTGTTTGTGGCCCATAACACATGTAAATACTGAGTTTGTCAAAAAAAATCCTTTCTTGGCTTCGATATGGGTTTATATTGAGTCCCTCTTTTATTGACCATAATTTTTAGTTGTCTTTCATTACCACCAGCACCATCCCACTACTTGTTAAGACTCTAATTTATAAATCTATTAGTTTTTTTTTGAAAGGCATTCACATTGTGCATGGTCTTATTTTTTAAACATACTAGATTCCTTGACCCATCTAGTATATAAAGTTTACAATTGTTAAATATAATTTTCCTTCTACTTTACGCTTTCAAGTTGTCATGCATGAGTTATGTTGCATAATTTTGGTCATTATTTTCTAATTGAATTTTTTTTTTTAAATGAAATTTTAACATCACTAATGATTAATTTTTTGAAATCAAATTCATAAAATTTTCATATAAAAAGTATATAAAGTTGTTAATTTCACTGAATATACATCTATTGGTAGTAAATTTTATGTTTTTCCATTGAATTATTATACCATACATACAAATTTACTATTGTTAACTAAAAATGTTCTCCTATAATTAGATAGTTGTAATAAAATTTATTCCCTATATTTTTTCTTGGTTGGGACTTCAACCATGAATGGCATGATGGAAAGACTTACATTGGAATTTTTATATGCCTTCTAGTAATTACATTACTAGAATGTTGTGAATAATTCTTAGTCACTTATCTTTGATTATATAAAAGTTAAATAGCTACCAAGAAGAAAATATTCACCCCATATGTGAATATTCGTCTTTAATCATATATGGGATCTTAAGTTTGATCCCAAGATTGTAAGTAATTTATGATGTTTTATGTATTAAATATTTCATTTGGTTGTAAATGATTCACCATATTAGGATTACTTTATCCATGCACAAATTTAAAAACTCATGTTTTGGGGCTAAGAGCCTTAGTTACTTATTCATCTTTATGAATGTATATGATTTGGACACTTCAATATAGCTCCTAACATCATATGTTTCCTCATAAACATGTTGTAAAACTTATAAGACCAAATTTCATACTTCATTTGATAGGCACAAAGTGCATAAGTGTCAAGGGCTTATCTCTTTTATAGTTTATGGTCATTTCCCACTATAGTAGGGCACGACTTCATCCATAAATATCCATGTAGGTATTCCATTAGTCAATTATAACACGAAGATAAACTAGGATCAATCAAGCAAAGCAAGGTTGATGAGTCATAATGTGGTGCATTTTTACTCTTGATAACACACTCTTTACTTTATTAAGGTGAAATGAATAGTAATATTGACAAAAATTCAAATACAATTACCTATTTTCATTCCTCTCTAAAATTCATAGAACTTTTAAAAGCATTATTGTGATCTTAAAATCTTATGCAAAATATATGGCCTCTATAAATTGAAGTAAATTTTATAGTGAAGATATTATTGACCTACATTAATCAAAAATTTCACCACCTTAAGATGAAGTTTCTAAAATTATAGGCTAGGTTTACAACCCTTATGAGTAGTATCATAATTATCAGGGTGGTTACACATACACTGGTTTGTATTACGAGGTGTTTTTACCTACATCAATAGAACATTCAAGGTAAGGGTAGGAATCAAATTATTTTCACATTCTAGGACATGGTTTCTTCCTTGAAGGCACATTGAAAATAATTATTAATAGGGGTTGTCAAAGAGGTGATGTGACATTGGTGATCAAATATTACGGATCTATAATCTATGCGAGTGTTGAAGGGTGATTTTATTTGAAAGATAACAATGAGTACTGAGTTCTATGACTTTAAATATTAAATATGTTCTTTTTTTGTTTATTCAATCCCAATATTAGGAAGCTATGATATAGCAAATAGGGATATACATTCTCTAAGAAGTTTCTATTTACTAAATTCATTGAATGATAGAAGAGGAAGATGTGTAATTTCCATTTCCAATCAGTTTTCCCTACATTTGGAATTCTAGGTAAAATATTAGATGTTTTATACATTTATTTCTAGCTATATATAGTTTGCAAGCATTGTATTCTCTCTATTTCACACAACACACCATAAACCCCATTGCAATTTGAGAAGTTAAAACAATTTCTTACAACAACAACAACAATTATTATTATTATTATTATTATTATTATTATTATTATTATTATTATTATTATTATTATTATTATTATTATTATTTGTTGTAGTATGGTTCAAAGTTAATTTGTATTTAAATTCAAATAAAGCATAATCTTTATGAAGTTAGAAATCCATTGGTATTAGTGCAACATGTTCATTTTGGCTTATAAAAGGTTGTGTTAACACAAAATTTTGTGTGTATAACAAGATTATATGTAAAGTTATTTGACAAAGAATTTTAGAAATTTGTAGTTTCATTGAGCATCAATGACCAAATCCTTGAGAAGAAGACTTGAGTAACTCAAAGAGCATTATATTATGGTATAAGAGAAGAATAGTGAAATGAAATACCCAGTGCAACACTTGTAATTAGAAATAGAGCATTTTCAATTTACATGGTCCAACCATATGGAGTTCTTCATAAGAATCATGTAAGGGTTACAACAAGACATGTTGACACTATAAGAAGGGTTCTAAAATCTCCAACTCGATATTGGAGTCAAAGGAGTAAAAGGAGTGAATATGCTACGTAGAAAAGGGGACAAAACTATACTAAACATGCTCACACCATGATTCAGGTATATATTGTAAGCACTACACCACATGTTGTTTCTTCCAATGTTATATTGAATGAATTGAATGAAAATTTTCAGAAGCATATTGGGACTATTGACTCTAAAAAGTTGATGAAAACAGGTTACGATAGAAGAGGGTTTGGAAAGAATGACCAATAAATCGACAATCCCATCATGATTGAGAAAAGAGCTCAAAATAAAAGCCTCTCATATTAAACAATAGATATTAAAGCATGCTCTGCCGTGGCTCAACCAAAAATATGTTATAGGAAGGAAGATAATATGTCATCTACACATTTAAGATAACTCAAAGAAGGTAAAGTAATTTGATATAAATATATTCACCCATATACAAAAAGTGGACGAGCCAACACTATTTTTCTATAAATTCTAGGGATAGGATATTATTTAATTAATTGTGTCCAGCAATTACCCTACAATAGTAGTAGAGAACAAGTCTGTCGGTTCTTCAAACTCCGAAGGGTCAAACGTGTCGTCTAGATATTTATGTTAACGTTCGTTGTTCATTCAAAAAGGACAACAATAATGTGGTTAAGGTTACGTCTAAAAATCAAACATTGCAAGTAGCAACGAATCAACGAAGAAAGTAGCATCCAAGATTTTTTTTGGGGGGATTTTCACTAATAGTGTGGACACTACGATTCCATTGTAACTTGGACATTTTACATCTTTTGAAAAATAAGTCGTGCTTTGAATATGAGGAATAGGTTGATCATGCTTTGAATTTGTGTTATTACGAATGATTTTATGTTGGGAAGGTAACATGCTCCAACTTTGATGAATGGAGGAAAAATTAAAATAACTAATAATTATTAGTAGAAAAAAAAGAGTGAACTATTAGTGAGGTTCATTTAAAAAAATCATTATGCAGATAGATGAGAGAATTAATTAAGGAATATTTACTTAAAAAATTGAATTTACACTACAAATGTTTTATAGATTTAATTAAAAAAATTCTCTCCAATTTAATTAAGTTTAGTTGAAGTAAAAATAAAAATGAATGATCAAAATGAAATGAAAAAATTCATGGCCTCATCATGTATGCATGATTGATCATGTAGTTTTATCTCAATGTACAATACAATGCATGATAAAAAGAGAATGAACCATGTCCATGACTTGATTATTATTGCATGTCTAATAAATATGAAGTTAATGATAAATATTTTCATTAAATTATATGATGTTGTTTTGTTTGTGAATGAACTGCTAGCATGATTCCTAAATATGGACCAATTGATATAGAATGTTATGCATCTATATGTTGAAATTAAGAACTTGTATCTCAAATTGTTTAAACATAAAATTGAAATGGGGGATAGGGTTAAGAATATAGAAGTAGAACTCAAGCATAAAGGTAATAAACTAATTTATAATATGTCAATTAATAGAAAACCCAGATAAACAATATTTTGAATTTATACAACTGAGATTCTTAAAAACAGTAAAGTACAACTATTAAAATATATTACAATAAATAAGAAACAATGGTACTTGGTTTATTGTATGCAGACAGATCTACATCTAGATAGATGCAACCAACTTCATTATTATCATTTTTATATCATCTTTAAGTTGATGTATTCAAATTTGGGATACAGGTCATTGCTCTTTGTTAATTGAACAAACCCTAGTTTTTTACCCTTCTTGACCCTTAGAAGGGGTTTGTTAAAAAATACATTAGTGGGCTCATGATGTTGAGCTGCCATAAAGACCCATCTATCAATGGGAGTTGCATACATATCTAATATTCCAAGGAGGGCCTTAGTCTTAAATAGTTCTCGTTTTGTGTGGGAAAGTATGTTCACAAGGGTGCAATATATTATATGAAGATGCTTGCAGTTATCTACCTTGTAATTTAACAAATACCGCTCATCAACTATTTTTGGAATATGTTAGACCTATACTATGACTAATGTTATGTTTGATATGAAAATAGTGAAGAATATCTCGGTTGCATAGTTGATTGATTTAGCTTTAGTAGGCGTTTACTTTGTATTTTCTAGATGAAAAATGAGATGGCTTATACTTATATTTATACCACACCTTTTGAAAATATCTCATGGTAGGGTTCAATAAGGCATATAGGGCAACCCATAATTTTTAACCATTTGTAATTTAAATGACTTTTGATAATTGAACACTAGAGAAAGTTCATGACACCACTATCAGTGGTAGTGTCCTTTTGTGGCCAATAATGTCCAGAGAACTAGAAAACATGTATTAATCTGAAACTAACAATGAATGATATTTATCAAGTTTTAATCTTTATGTACAGTAAATGAGACTTGGGTCATTAGAATGATATTTATCTGACTAGGAGATAAGCATTTAGGTACAATGAGATCATGAATGTGAGTTTTAAGGTAGCATGAAGGTCTAGACTTGAAGGGTAGAGAACTGATTGATATTTGTTTTAATTTACAAGATTGAGATGTTATAAATATTTAGTGTTAATGTCTACATTTTTTCCCCCTTAATAAGCTAATGCATAAGGATGAAATTACTATGTTAATAGAAATAAATGTGTATCTAGGTGTGTAAAATATAACTCTCTTTTGATTGAGCCCAGTTTGAGTGTTTTGTTGGTGTGTAGCATGTAACCAAGAGCGTGTTAAAGGATAAATCAATGCATATAATTTTGAATTTAAAATAATTGAAATGCTTGACAATAAAGAGATCAAGGGAACACATGTGTGTCAATGCAACCATGTTGCTTCTTGAAGCTTTGACTTGGGAAATATGTTTCCTTATGAAGCATTGGAGCTAAAAAAATGATCAAACCTAAACCTTGGAGATTTTAAGAGGGAGATAGGACTATATTCTGGACCTAATCCAATGTAAGGATGAGTTGTGACATAGCCATTGAGATCATTATATTTCAATCACATAACTCAAATGTGAATATATTATATCTACAAAGGAAGAGTGATTTAATCAACTCATCCTATAAACATAGTGAGATTAGATGATTTAATCACTCCAATATAAACATCTAGTGAGGTCAAATGATTTAATAAATTCAACCTATAAAATGAACCAACTGTTGTAATAGAAAAGACTTGATAACAACATATCCTAGTGTAATAGGTACATCTTGGTATCTATATAATTGGTAAATTTTGTAGTTTTTGGTGTAATAGCATGTCATATGTACCTCTAATATGTATGATCTAGAGTATATATGTCATAAATATAAAAAACTATGTTTTAAATCTATACAAAATTAATACATTGTACAAGATTCTAACCCGTCTATATTTGAATCATGGAACTAAACTAGATATTGTGAAAGTGTGGAGGTCATATTTTGGTGACATTCCCCCACCCAAGTCTAGAGAAATTGATAAAAATATATAAGTGTGGAAGTCATGATTTTATGACATGCCCTCACTATAATCTAGTAGATAGAATTTAGTAATTACCTACCTCAAAAGGATATGGTGGTTATATACTCTATGTGTGAATCATGTAACATATAAGGATAACATGTCTAAGTAGGTGTATCAATGGATCTCACATTAAGTGATCACATCAAGTCCTAAAATGCATGATATATATCATAGAAATTTTTAGAGAGTAATGGCACACACACTAGCTGACTTAATGTAATGCAAAATAAGGGTCCAATGAAACCTCATGCAAGAGGCATGTTCAAATTATCCACAATTGAAAGGGATGATATATTTAAATATACAATAAACATAGAATTACATATTCAAATGTCCAAAACAAAATGCAATGGCATTGGGGCCAATAAACAAGGAACATATTCAAATGTTACACAAAATAATAGAAAGCAATGTAATACACTCAAAGAAGTGAAAATATAAATAGGTGAATCATAAGCATCCAACATAAGTATATTATGCTAGTCCCTACAGATATGTGTTAACAAAAAGTATTATGTAGTATAACATATCAAGTACACTATGAAAGAGATGAGCATGGATATAGACAGATGTAAGCATTATTGTATAATCTAAAACAAGATAATGTAGAAATTATCATAACGGATATGTAACCTATATTAATAATGACTAGAAAATCGGATGCCACTAATGTACTATATGACGTGGGTAGATGAGAGATCTAATATATGGAAGTGCATAGATATTGTGTTTTGGTATACACGTATCACACTCAAAATATGCATGAAACATATATGTATATAGGAATGAAATGATATGCTATCTACTAACATAAAGAAAACAACATAGATTCCAAGGAGCTAATATAATCTTGGAATGCTAAACATTTTTTGTATTTTTGAATTATTTGAATGTTTTTCTTTTTTTTTTAATATTTAATTTCTTATGATTTGTTAAAATATTTAGAAGGATAAGCAATGAAGACATTTAAAATGAAAATTGCTACTAGAAGCCAATGTACTCATCAAGGGGATGCCTCTATGAAGGATATGTAATGTGTGTCATAGTCATATGATGTATAATTAGTATCATTAGAATCATACCAATCTTCTATGTTATTATTATTATTATTATTATTATTATTATTATTATTATTATTATAGGAGAGAGTTAACTTTTGTTTAACCCTAAAATGATTTAAGTGATCTTATTGTTACCCTTATATTTTATTAAAGGGGTATATAGAAATGAAATAGGGTAAGGGTGATAATAAGATCTATATAGGCCAATTAGATGTTAAACTCAAATATAGGCATATACTAAATCCATAAAACTGAGATAATTTAAATATACAAAGTACAACTAAGATATGCATGGAAATGACAAGGAAGTAATATAGTTAGTTCATTTTGATGCTAACACAGTGTTAGATCTAGAATAGATAGGAAGAAGGCTAGAAGATAGTTATGGAATAGTCGTCAGATTCTAGATCTAACTTTTTTGGATCTCTAGAAAATAACATTAGCCTTGGATGGTTGCATCCATGATACAATTTAATTTCAATGTGTCTTTTATAGAATACCTTTTAGAAAATAATGCAACCACCTAGATACTTACAAATTTTTCTTAAGCTTCACTCTAATGCATTCAGATGTGGGTCATGGATTGTCACTCATTGTAAAATGGAAATACCCTAGTTATCCATCTTCATAGTGACTTTCAATAAAAAAAGGTCAATGGGTGCATGGTTTTGATCTGAACATAAAGACCCCACTATTAGTGGATGTTTCCTACATAGCCAATATTCCAAAAGAGGGCCTCATACTCATGTGGTTCTCCCTTATATGTTGGCTTATGTGTGAATTATGCAATATGTAGAAATTAAGTACAATAATGACCTAACTTATAACTTTGTATATCAACCTCTTTGGATTCTCCTTTAGTATTTCATACCTAAAAATTGTTGTACATATGACTAGTGTGTAAATGGGGAATCTTTGTTTAGTTGAATGCTTGATAGAGTGATTTTGATAAGTTTCATAGGTCTCTTTTCTATTTTTTTAGGTGAGGAATGAATGAGGGTTGATCATGTATTTATATCAATCCATTTAGATTAATAACTCACATTAAAACACCTAAGATGACCATTAGGACACATTTCATTTGTAAATGATATGACTTTATAGCACTGGATACTTTCATCAGGTAAGGACACTAATGTCAACATTAGTGTCTATCATAGATGTTAATGTTTTGGGAGCAAGGAAATAGGTACAAGATCAGGACTTGTAGAGGTGGAATATAAGTATACTTTAAGAATTATGGAAAAGAGATAAGGTTTGTTTCATTAACATAAGACTGGTCAGACTAAGTGATTGGACAAGGAGAACAAGATAGAGTAGATATGAGACTTATGGAAGTGATAAAGGTCTATAACTGAGAGGAATAGACAAAGTATGATTTTCCAAAGTGTACAATATTGAGATACTATATAATCATAAATAATTTCTATATTTTTATTCCCTTTAATCAAGTAATTAGATTTTTAATTGAAAGGAAAGGAATGTGTACCTGGGTGTGTATGCACACCTTGTCTTTATGTGTACCCAACTTGAGTGATTTACTGATGAATGACCTGAAACTATGATCATGTTACAATATATAATCAATTCATATAATCTAGAATTTAAAGTACTTGAAATATATTTAAATTATAAAAGTAAGGTTTAGGAATACACATGTGTTTCATTGTAATTGCCTTACCTATTGAGAAGTTTTTTTGAAATATATGTATCATTGTAAGTATTTAAAACTAAGATTAGGAGAAATATAGATAGATTTTGAATGTGCGTATATCCAAGGGAGAGAGAGAGAGAGAGAGAGAGAGAGAGAGAGAGAGAGAGAGAGAGAGAGAGAGAGAGAGAGAGAGAGAGAGAGAGAGAGAGAGAGAGAGAGAGGCTCATGCCCCCAACATTGGAGCAAAGGTGAGTTACCACTTAGTAGTTGAGATTAATGTAATTGTGTAACCCAATGCTACTTATAATCTAGGAAGGTAGGAGATACAATCAATTCCATACTTAAAAGTGGAAATATTGAGTGATTTAATCATATCAAATACCAAAAATTGAACCAATTACTATAGTATATTTCCTTGATAAAGTCTATAAAAGTTTGCAGGGTGTTAGTATGAAAACATATGTGATGTGGTAATAGTCCATAAAAGTGTTTTGAAATCTGAAACTAATTTGTATTTTAAAATATTATGCACAAATCACATAATATATGCACCTTAGATATGTCTCATGCTAAAATGGTGTGTAAAAATAGTGTCAATGTATATAATTCTACCACAACTATAAATATGAATCATATAACTGTGTGCTTTGGCAAATTTCTAAAATTGTGTAAGTGTGGAGGACAAGCTTATAAAACATGCCCCTGATATATATGGAAAAATATGAAAAATGATATAATTATCAATGTGGTAAACATGTTTCCAAACATTCCCCCACTATAATATGTAGATGTTGAATACTAAATAGGTATGGAGAACATGTTTCTAAAGCATGTCCCCATTGAATTTGAAACTATGCCAAATTTGAAGAATATGCCTCTATGACATGTCCCCACTAATATTCCCTCTTTTGAGGTGAGTGAAAGCTATGAAATATTAGTTACCTCACCTCAAAAGGATAATAAAACTTCGTATTCTATGAATGGAATGTTGTAGCATATATAAGAAACATGTCTAGGTAGATATAGCATTAAAGTGTAGAACCAATGTGGTCATATGAAGGTCTAAAATGCATAATAACTATAATGAAAACATCTATATAGTAATATTAAAATATCAACAAAAAAACAAGCACACACATAAGAGCACTCAAAATCAAGTGAAAAGGTGATTATCGAAGGAGACCACACACAAGGAGTACGTTCAAGTATCACATAATTGAAAGGATGTAACTTAGTCAAATGTACATAAAATAAAGGATTACATATTCAAATGTCCATATAATTAAAAAATAGAATATGTAAATGTCAAATCAATCATACATAGGAATGAGGGCCACAAGCAATGGAGCATATTCAAATGCCTGAACAAGGAATAGAATATCAAGGTAAGACACTCAAAGAAGCACATAAAATATAGTATAAGTAAGCAATACACACATATTATAGTAGCCCATGATTATAATGTGTTAGGAAAAATTGTTAAGTGTATAACATATCATGCACCCTATGTGAGATATAATCATGGATAAAGGTATGTGTATGTACATATGTAAGCTCAAACATAATAATAAAATGTGATCATCAAACCATATAACCTATGTGTATAAATATTAAAGAAGTAGATGCCCCCAATGTTTATATGGCATGAATAGAGGGAAGTCCCAACATCTAAAGTTGGAATAGATCATCTAACTGTGTATTCTTGTATCACACTCAAGTTGAAATGTGACACATTTGTGTATATAAGAGTAACTAAATATGCCATCCATTAACATATAACTAACACATAGATGCCAAGGAGCTAGTATAACATGTAGGTGTCAAACACATTTTTGGATCTATGATTTTTTTATTTTTAGTATTTTTGGAATATGGGAATGTTTGAGACCTTTTATGTCTCTTGATGAGAGGTATTGATTGTCAGATCACCACTATCAATTATACATTGAATCCTTTTATTAAAATCCAAGCAATGGTTTGTATGGTTCCATTGTATTCTATGATATACACAATAGTTTTTAGATATCCTTATAGGATGTTCAGGAGGTAATTTTATCACTTTTTTTAAACCATTTCTCGTAGGATTTCACTTGAACACTTAGTATCCTTTTCCTCATTTTTAGAATCATTTATTTTGGATGTATTATGTTTTATATTTTCATTTGGATATAAAACCTTGTTTGGCACAATTTTGGTATATGAGGATGTAAACACATGATTCACACTATCATAATGTGGATTGTGTGTATATGAGATATAATTTTTCAATAAGGTGATCTTTAAATTTAAAAACTGGAATTGATTTTTTAACTCATACATTGACTTGGTCATGATATGGATTTGTTATTTGAGAGTTTAGCAAATATAAATCATAGATATATTGGATTTAACATGAATATGTGTACCATCAAGGTATATGGGATGGGTTTTTTGGATACCATCTTTTGGCATAGTAGGATGATCCACCTCATCTTTAGAAGGGGTGATAGTATGAACCAAGTTAGAGGGAAAATAACTATCACCCTCTTGCAGGTTAGGGTAAGTAAGCTCATTTTTATCCATTTGAAATGTCCTAAATATTGACATGAGAATAGGATAAGAGAGACACAAAATCTCTAGGTAGCATTCCATTTTGTTTATATATTCTCTAAATTTTGAAAACAAATTGTTTTTTAAAATAAATTTTATCAAATTATAATTCAAAAAAATAAAAAGTTTTTAGAACACTTTTAGAGTTGTATGAAAATATACATAGGTTGGGTTCACGTTAGGTTCACAAAATATTTAAACCTAAAATGACCTAGGTGATATTAAATTGTTAGCCTTAGATTTGATTAAAGGCATATATAGAAATGAAATGCACAAGGGTGATAATCAGATCTATAGTAGGCCAATTAGATGCTAAAATCATATTAGGCATCTATTGAATTCGTAAAACTAAAATAGTCAAAATATATAAATTAAAACTAAGCTATACATGTAAATGACAAATAAGTAATACACTTGGTTGATTATGATGCTAACATGGTGTTGGATCTAGAATAAATGAAGAAAAGGCTAGAAGATAGATATGAAATAGTTGTCATAATTTAGATCTAACACTTCTAGAGCTATGGACACTAAATTTAGCCTTGGATGGTTGTGTCGATACCAATGTCTAGGTTTGGCACAAGTGTATTGTATTAGGTTTTGTTTCACCTTCGCTCCAGTGTATTCTTCTCTAGGTCACGGACTGTCACTCTTTGTAAAATATAAAAACCCTATTTCTCCATCTTTATAGTGATATTGGTGGAAAATGGGTTTGTAGGCATGTGGTGTCGAGCTAGCCCCAAATACCCCACTACTGATGGGCACTACCTACATAGCAAATACTCCAAAAGAGGACCTTAGACTCATGTAGTTATCTCCTATGTGTTGGTTTGTGTATGAATCATGCAATATGTCAAAAGAAAGTATAATAATGACCTAGCTTGTAACTTATAAAATCAGGATTTTGGGCTACTCCTTTAATACTTCATACCTATAAATGTGTTGTACCTATCATTGGTATGGAAATAAGTAATATTTATTCAATTAAATGCTTAATAGAGTGCTTTTGATCAGTTATCTTGGTCTCTTTGGTATTTTTATAGGTCAAGAATGAATGAGGGTTGATCTTGTATTTATATCAATCCCTTTAGAGTAATAACTCACATTAAAGCACTTAGGATGACCATGTAGATACATTTCATTTAAAAATTGGATAACTTTAGGATATTGGACACTTGCATTAGGCTAATACACTAACATCAACACTAGTGTTTATTTTAGATGTTAGTGTTCATGGAGCAAGGAAATAAGTATAGACTCAAAACTTGTAGAGGTGGAAGACAAGTACATTTTAAGCATTCTAAGAAAGATAAAATGCCTATGTCATCAACATATAACTAGTCAGACTAAGATATTGGCCAAGGGGTATAAAATAGAATAAATGTAAGACTTTCAAAAGTGGGAAACATCTAAAAATAAGAGGAATATCCAAGGTCTATTTTTTCTAGGTGTACAAGATTAAGGTGTCATATAATCATAAAATAGTGTCTACAACTTATTAGGTTGTTCTTGAACTTGTGACACAACATTTTGAGCATTTGTGTATGAAAAAACTATTGCACTGTATATTATAATTTCCTTCAAGGGGTGTTCGATCCTTGAGGGTTTCATAAACACAAACCCCAAGTGCTTCAGATTGAATATGCATGCACACATCATTTAAATGATATATGGAAAGTGGAGGGATTTGAGGAAGGACATATTGATTACCTTCATTTGAAAAAAATAGGATGGGCCACCTTATTCCCTAGAAAAGTGATAACATGGACCTAGCTAGAGGGATGGTATATATCACCCTCCTTAGGGTTAGGAAAATGAAGAGTTTCCTTTTTATCCATTTGAAATGTTCCAAAGACTAATATGAGAATAATGAAGAAGAGGCATATTAATTTTAGCATTCCAACATGATAGGAAAAATTAGAATTAAATAATTACTATAATTTGGAAGCCTATAAGGTTGAAAACCTCAAAGAAATCATATTAAGATTATGCACAATAAGGACATAGAACATTGGCTAGGTATTATGGAAATATGAGAAATGTTTAATATGAATCGTTTATTCTAATGAAGGATCATAGAAGATGATCTGAAACATTGAGCATCAAAAAATTTAACATAGTTTTTTCCTGAAAAAACTTTGTAATGATATGGACTATGAAAGCATCAAATCTTTGATGTAAGAATGGATTTTCATAAAATACAAAATAAATTCAAAATAAATAGACATGGAAATATAGGTATCCATTTTGCCTTGTAACGTGAGATGTCCTAAAAATAGTAACTTCATCAATTTGAAAAATATGTATATAAGCTTTTTAAAAAAGAGATTTTGTATAATACCAATGGTATCATGAAAAACCTATGAGGAATTTTACAATTTATTTGGTATGAATCATAAATAGGCCAAACAATGTGGAATGTTTCACAAGCAAAACCCTAAAATACTTTTAATAAAAAATCATTAATTTTGATAACTCATGAATGTATTCCAGAGATGGGATAGAGGTTTGTGAACAAAATATGAATTTTGACAAAACTCATAAATTAATTATAAAATAGGTACACCATTAAACTTGTATTTCAATATTTATTAAAAATAGTAAATTGTAAAAATTGACAAATCCGAACCGAATTTCGGTGGAAAAATAGTTCTTTAATATACCAACCTGAGTAGAAGAAACCTCTAAGGAAATTTCAAATGGACTCGTAAGGAAGTGAAAATATGCCAAGCAAGGAAGAATAAATTGTAAGTGTATGAACATGAAAACCTTGTTATCAAACGAGTTTAAAACCCTAGGATAAAGTTTTAAATCTAAAAATAAATAACAACAATATAAAATCCTAGGAGGTTGTAAACCCTATCTCGAGCTAGGTTTACAAAGAAAGACTTAGAGATTGGGTTCACCAAATTTTTGACCCTAAATTTTCAAGTGGGGGGCCATGGTTAAGATTATATAAGTAGTTCAATAAAAATGGTGATAAACTAATCTATAGTAGGCAAATTAAAATATAACTCATACAAATGATATTCTAAATTTATACAACTAAGATTCCTCTAAATAATAAAGCACAACTACTGAGATATATTACAATAAATAATAAATAATGGCACTTGGTTTATTATGTACAAGTATATCTAAACTAGAAACATGTGCAAAATATGTAGGATAAATATTTTAGATTATCATTAAATTATGGAAATTATACTTCTATATCCATAGACACTAACATTGACACTAGTGTCTAACTATGACGTATATGTCCAGTACATAATAATGATTATATTTGGATGTGACAAAATTTTTTATTCTAGGTTTTTTCATCTTTCTACTAATGTATTCACATCTAGGATACAATTCATCACTCTTCACTAATTGATTAAACCCTAGCTCTTCACCCTTCTTCATCCTTGGATGAGTTTGTTAAGAATGGGTTACTGGGATCACGGTTTCAATTTTCCCCAAAGACCCCTTTTTTAATGGGATTTACCTACATAGACAATGCTCCATGGAGGACCTCATACTTGTGTAGTTCTCCCCTATGTGTTTAAAAGTGTGTACATAAGGGTGAAATTTACTATATGAAGATGCATGCTATGATCTACCTTATAATTTTAAAAATATCATTCATGGGGTGATCTTTGAATGCTTCATACATGCAATATGACTACACATGTTCTTAATATTAAAATAGCTATGAATAGGGAATAATAGACTAATTATGTGGTTGATTGATTTATATTTAGTATGTGTTTGTTTGGTATCTTTCAGATGATGAATGAGAAGGCTTAGACTCACATTTATACCCAACCTTTTGAAAATATCTCATTAGGGTTTAATAAGACAAGCAGGCTAAATCTTGGGTTTTGAATCATTTGTCATTTGGATGACTATTGGAAACTAGATAGTAGATAAAGACTTGAAAATTATCATTAGTAGTAGTGTCCCTTTATGATCAATAGTGACTAAAGAGATAGAAAATAGGTATTGGTATAAAACTAACAGTGAAAGATGTTTATCAAGTTTCAATTTTTGTGTATTACATGATACTTGGGTCATAAAAAATATATGGATTGGACCAAGAGATAATACTTTAAGCACAATGAGATGGTGAATGTGATCCTTTTAGTAACAAGGAGGTCTAAAACTGAAGGGTAGAGCCATAATTGATATTTATTAAATGTATAAGACCAAGATGTTATAAATATTTAGATTTATTATCTACAAAAATGTATATATATGTGAAAACTTGTAATTCTACTCCTATAAATTGTTGTAAAAATTCCCATCCATATGATGGACATGTGTATGAATTTGTGCTCAAATGTATTTAGAGTGAATACATATATTCATAACATATATCCATGTATTGTGTATCAATGTGTTAGTAAATATCATGTATCTAAACCTATTTGATAAATGAGCCATATGAATATTTGAAATCTATTAAACCTATAATTTGATCAAACTATTTGTTCATGTATATCTATTTATCTATGATAAGCCCAATGTAATTCGCTATTTTGTATTTACATAGAGCATCTATGCCTAGATGCTTGAGAAGAAGACTTGAGGAACTCAAAGAGTGTTATATTATGGTATAAGATAAATATAGAGGAATGAAATATCTAGTTCAACACTTCAAAATATAGATTGAGTATTTTTAATTTACATGGTCCAACCATATGGTGTTATTCATGGGAATCATTGAAGGGTTGCAACAGGAGCTATTGTCATAGATCGAAGTGTCAAAAAAGTTCCAAACTAATGCTTAAGGATTAAAATGAAGTGACTATTCTCATAAGAAAATTGGAAAAAAACTCGACTAAACATGCTCAAATAATGACTCATGTATGTATGGTAAGCATTATACTACATGTTTCTTCCAATAGAATATTGAATGAATTCAATCAAATTTTTGAAAAGCCTATTGGGGGTATGTGTTCTAAGAAGTTGATGAAAATGGGTTATTATAGAAGAGGGTTTGGAAAGGATGGCCAATTAATGCACAATCTGATCATGGTTGAAGAAAGAGCTCAATATGAAGGCCTCTCATATTTTACAATAGAGTTTGGAACATGCTCTACCATGGCTCAACCAAGAGTATATTCCTAGAATGAGGACAATGTGTCATCTACATATTTAAGACAAATAAATGAAGGTAAATGTTGTTTTCACATCATTTTTATGAAATTACATGTTTATTTTAGTGTATTTCTAAAGAGTGGTAAGCACTTAGAATAATAAGAAAGAAACATGAGTCTACCTCAAGAGAATAAGGAAGCACTTAGAAAGAGATAAAAATGTTAAAGTGATGAAGGAGAGGATAATTCATCACTACTCATCCACATGATATAAATTTAAATGAAAAGATAACAAATGATTCGTTTAAATTATATATCTTTATAAATAAGATAGTTCTTTCTATCATATATTCATTTTCATTGAAATAAAATTAGAGATAGCAAACTACCATGGGAAGACCTTTCACCTGATTTGGATCATTCCCTCTTAGTCATAAATATTAATGGTCATGAAATAAAAGACATGGATATGGGATATGGTTTATTCAGACTAATAAATATCAAACATAACACAACATAATCAAGTCAATGGATTTAGGATGCACCCCATAGGAGGGGTATAAATATGGCTATAGATATAATCTATAGATATCACCCTCAATCCACAAAATATTATCCCTCATATATATCTACCTAAATTTTTACCCCTATCTCTCAAAACAATCAAACCTTTGATCTTTCCATTAACCCCCTCAATCAATAATATCTAGATAAACAACAACCACCTATATATCTAGAATCACACTAATCACTCAAAATAAACTCATTATGAGATAAATGGGCATATGACACTCTATATATCCACTATTCCCATAAAACATGCTTAGAATAATTGAATAGCCTTTAGTGCAACCCTATATTATAGTGTAGTTGTATTCACAACCCATGAACTACATTTATTATCTTCCTCCCCCCAAGAAGCCCCCTATCTATATATAGACCTAGTGAAGCATAACTCATCAATCCAGTAATAGATTGAGAATGAAGATATAGGACAAAGCGTAGTGAACCCCTATACCCAAAAGCCTTTTATTTTAGGCCCTATTATTTATCCCCTAGTGGATACACACACACACATACATAGACAGTGTATAATTATTTAGATATAAAGAGAGCTCTATCTATCTAGTAGGCTCATAAACTAGATAGATGGAGAAGACCTCTAGAGGCTAAAGGGGGAATGATATAGAGATCCACAAGGAAGGGAGTGACCTAGGCATTGAACCAAGGGAGAGGTTATTATATTGTATAGAGGGGAGGCAAATTCTTGGTCATTTGGTCTTTAGGAAGAGGCACAAACTAAAATAGATAGGATAAAGGCCCTACCTCCTTCAGAACATCTAACCCCCACCCACTATGGATAGGGTTAGGAAACCTAACTAAATATGTTTTTATCTATATAGATATCATTTCAAGTGTATTTATGGTCGTAGATGACACTCATTCAATGGCTTACCCCTTCACTATAGATCTTGAGCTTATAGTTAGGATCGAATAACCCTATTGAGAACCAACCCAAACACTTAAGGATATGATGTAAGGAATTGACCAACAGAAGAATTACTCATATCCTCAAGTGAATTACTTATCCCATACAATATACTCATGTTACTTATCCCATAGAGTCACCCCTATAATGACTCATATTAACCATCCCATAGAGTCACGTTACCAATAAATCCATGTCACTAGTCAATATATAGTACAACTATAGATCTACATATTTAGTTTAGTAATAGGGTCAACTGAAGGGTGAGGTGAACTAGAAAATATAATTAAGTCCACCCAAAAGGTGCAATATTAAGGAGGGTAAAGAGAAAACACCTTACGAATGATTTGAGTTTACTACCCTAGGGATAAATAATATCTTGTGTCAGTCTCCTAAATGTGTCAAAGTGATTAATTAATGGGGGTAAACATTCTTATTGAACAATTGATAGACCAGATCATTATCCCCTATAGAGTATTTTAGTTGATAAACTAGACTATTATCATACCCATGTAGTTCAAGTTGGCACAACTAGGACTAGTGATTTAGGCAGGGTTAGATAGATAAGCATAATCAGATAGATGTGTGTAATTAGGTTGAATAAATAGATACTCTATATGGATTTGATGGGGAGACAAACAATTAAATTAGACATAGTCATCTTGGTCAATCAAGGATGATAAATTATTTTTAAGTGATGATTAGGGATGGTAAAGGTTAATGAGGGAGTGATTAGGGATAATGAAGGAGTGATTAGAGATGATTAGGGATGGTTAGGGTCAATGAGGGAGTGATTCGAAATAATGAGAAATCAAGAAGGAATGATGATGGATGATGAATCAATGATTAGGGATGATGAGGGATTATGAGGTTCAATAAGGGAATGATTATAGATTATGAGTGTCTTATTAGAGATGGTGTGGTTCAATGAAGGTGTGATTAGGGATGATGAGGGAGTGATTAGTGATGGTGAGGTTCAATCAACAAAGGTTAGTGATGATGAAGGAATTATTAGAGAAGATGAGGGATGGTGAGGTATAATGAGGGAGTTATTAGGGATTATGAGGGATGAGGGGGGAGTGATTATGGATGATTAGGGATGATGAATGAGTTATTATGTATGATGAGGGATGGTGAAGGTCAATGAAGGAGTGATTAGGGATGATGAGGGATTGATTAGAGATGATGAGTGATGGTGAGGGTCAATAAGGAAGTGATTAAGGATTATGATGGATAAGGGGGGAGTGATTAGGGATAATAAGGGATGATTAATGAGTGATTAGGGATAATGACAGATAGTGAGGGATAATAAGGGAGTGATTAGGGATGATGGAGTTATTGGGAATGATTAGGTATGGTGAGGGTCAATGAGGGAGTGATTAGGGATAATTATGGATGAGGATGGAGTGATTAGGGATTATTATGGAGGATAAGGGATGCACCAAACAACTCCTACATTCCAAATTAACTTATGATTATATCTATTATGGGGGGGAAATGTGACACAAAAATAACATAATAATTTGTGACTATGGAAAATAAGGAAAAATTTGGACACATTTAGGCATGGTCACCCCAATTCAATTTGAATTCATATTAAAATGGTGTTCATGGGAAAAAATAGGATACATTGGTGACCCATGCACACTTGACCACCTATTCATGTCAATTTTACTTACAATTAAGTCCATTATATGCCAAAAGTGACATAAAAAAACTTTATCTAATAATGATCAAGGTAAATATAAATAATGGGATCTCCATACTAATTCCACCCATACATAATGAAGTCTATTAAATTATTTAAATCAATTGAAATTAATTATCATAGTAACAGGGTAGGATATAGCCATCACATCATATTACCCATGTTGGGTTTTCATTATGTATCACATCAACATCATGGAATTCATATAAATATGGCATCAGTCTATTCCATGATATGGATATGTACTACATCACACAAATTATTCATACCATTTTGGGCATTAAGTCCATTGGATCACTTTGGTCATATCATACATATTGTGTATGAAATTTAGTACCATTGATTACTGATAGATTTTTTTAATCATTGATAAACTTATTCAATAAACATAGTGAACTAGATATAATCAATAACATTGATAGACCTTGGACGATATATTTATTCACTTTAAATATACATCTAAATCCTTTTGTGGGATTGGGGTGCTGATATGTATTATGTCAATTAAACTATATACTATTTAAATTCCAATGAAACTCTATATCTATAAAGTGGTGGGTGGTCGCATGATCATGGTGTTGTTCATTAACAAAATATGGTGACACCATATCATTCTTTCTTTCTTTCTATAATTAAATGATACAAATATATTATGTATGTGACATGATTCACATTAATTCATTCACTTGGTGGAAATATACACTATATAGATATGGGATATGGATATGGCATTGATTCATTATGGTCATACTCATATCTGATGAAGCAAGGTAGAACAATTAGTTAACTCATTAGGACCATGACTCAAATACTTAAATTTCAAACCCTGTGCACCTGTCACCCTCCTAAAATATAGATAGGGATAAGTGATTTACCATATACTTTATTTCATTGATTAATATAATAAATTAATTGAGTCTCCATCTATAGATAGGGATCTCATCATCATCCCTCACCATCCCTAATCACTCCCTTATTAACCATCATCCTCCCTCATCTTACCTAGTCACTCAATAATTATCCATAATCATTTGTCATCCTACCTAATCATCCCAATCACTCACTTATCTACCCTCATTCTACTTAAAACACCCTCATCAACCCTTAATTATCCCTCATCATCCCTAATCATTCCATAATTGCTCATCATCATACCTAATCTCTCCCTCAATAACGCTCATCCTCCCTCATCAGACCTAATCACTCTCTAATTATTCCTTATCATCCCTCATAGTCCTTACTCACACCCTCATTAGACCTCATTGTCCCTCATCATCCCTAAACACTATATGATCAGGCCTTAATCTCCTTCATTATCCCTAATCACTCCTTAATTGACCCTCATCATATATTATCATCCCTAGTCACTTTATCAATGACCCTCATCATCCCTCATTGTCCCTAAACACTCCCTATTCAATTATCAATCTACCTCATCATCCCTAGTCACTCCCTCATTGTCCCTAATCATCCCTCATTATTTGTAATCACTCCATCATCTTCCCTTATCATCCATATCTATTTTGAAAAAGTCATGTGTCATATCTAGATAGAGGGCTAATATATATCCTTTAGGTAACCTTATCTATGATAATTCCCATTATTTACTTTAGTGCCTAGTGTCTGTTCAAGATGTCCAAAAGTTCCCATTCAATAGAAAGTAAGTGTTCATTTGATAGTCTATCTTACAATGATTATTTTATTTAATTCATATTTTTTAAATATACGTATTA